>JAHWFP010199025.1:38901-51088 GCA_023313725.1 Lithobius niger | reverse complement strand
AAAATTCGCCTGAGATTTCAGACTTTTTGGTATTGCGTATTTTTGTTGTGAGTATTTTTCCCATAAACCAAAGTAAAACGGCAGCGATGTCCATCTATAAGGTCCACTATACTGTTGAGGTCGTTGAAGAGGTTGCTTCTCAACAGGTGTTTGCGGTGACGCAAGGTGTAGAGGATGGCTCTCCCAGAGTGGGATGGTCGTTGATTCAGCTCAAGTAGAAAGTCACAACCCCAACCAAGCATGATCTCCCCAATGTACTTCCAAGCTTTAGAATTCATGGAATCCCAACCTCAATTCACCACGGAGGAAGAGAGAAAGCGAAGCTAACCCTTCCTCCATATGAAGTTCACCAGGAGAAAGGAGACTGTTTGAGACGTATCAACGACCATTTCACTCGAGGAAATCCATCCCCTACACATTGTGATGTGAGACACAGCATTTATTCCGCAGCATACCTAGCTTCATGGAAAGAACCGATTGTTGACCAAACGTCAGATAACGTTTTACCATTCTCCGTAAAACAAAAGCATGGCGAATGGTCAGCAATGTGGAAGTGATCCCTAGTGTTGAAGATGGCATGGTTATTAATAAAGAACATCATCTATCTCGTATGCATTTGAAGAGCCAGATGTTGACAGTCCGTCTACAGACCATCTTCTGTGCTACATTAAAGGTAAGCTACTGATGTTTACGACTCCCTATTGCTAGTTACTATAATGCACATCTACGCCTACAGCAAATATTATGATCAACTCTACTATAATCCAATCCATGGTTTATTACCTAACATCTCGTGTCCCCCCTAACACCTGTCAAGAAGCATCCTCTTCAACGAACTCAACAGGATAGTGTTCAAACCAACTCATCTCGCAAGCAACTCCAACTCGCATTTCCTCCTTCTCCATTACCCTGCTCGACTGTTCAACTCAGCTACCAAGCCAGAAGAGCGGTGGAAACAGCGACAGACCAACCAAATGAAGAGGGGCCTTGACAAACTCTGTGCTGTCGTGACTTACCTGCTCGGCTGAAGTGACCACATTTTCCACGTGCTTAAGCATCCGGTAAACCTCACAAAGCTCTTGAAATCCCGACACCTGCCCTGCCACCTCTGCGTCGTACCACCCCCCTCCCTCCATCCCACCCCTATTCCACACAGAGCAAGGTGCTTTCCCCCCCCCCCCCCACGTGCTCCCTACATCCACCCAACCCCAACCCATTTACCCAGAGAAGTGTACTGTACTGCTTCCCTCGTGATACTTGTGGTGCCATTTACATTGGAGAAACCATCAACGGTTTCAAGCAAATATCTGAACACCAGAGGGCTGTACGTAAAGAGACGTATGAACTGGGTGGCATGCACACAATATCTTTACGTAGCCTACACCTCATGAACTAACTGATCCCACATCGACCGACTGTTGAGGCCAGAGCTTGCTGCTACCCTCCATCAACAATGGGACATAGAGATCAACAATGGGACATAGAGATAAGTGGGGCATGCAACGTTTGCAGTTAATTTAAACACAGACGCTTATGATGTAGTCTTCGTTTTCTCTGATACAGTTCTTCTGAAGAAGGTAGACATTGGCAGTCATAAGGATCTTCCTACTTCCCTTGACTCTTACTCCACCAACAATTTTAAGTGGACTTTTGTTAAAAGTGGTGTAGTATTTATATAGACTACAGCTTTTTGCATCGATTTTCACAATATCATTGTTGGTGCCAATTTTTGCCTACACCGTTTGAACAAACTTGGCACAGCCTTTGTCGCAGTAACCTATAGCCTGCCCTGCAGTTTGAATTAGACACTGATCTTATGTGATCTGAACTAAAAGCTGATGGTGGTAGGTGCAACTGAAGCATAATGTCTCCTGTTGCTGGTAGTAAACTGACGCCATTTCACTAGAATTCACAAACATGGGCTACGTTCTGAGAAATTTGATTTTTGTTTGGCCATGGTAACTGATTTATAGCCTAGCTTTATTTTACCTCCATCTCACGAAATTACGTGTTGAAGTCGCGTCCTAGCTGTCTGCTATTTCTAAAGATCGATCGATGCACGTCAGACAATGAATATAACCTTTTTATGGTGGCCTGATGAAGACGGGAGGAATATTCTTTAGCCTAGTCATTGCAGCATGTCAAAATTAGCAAATCAGTACCTTTTGTTTGATTTTGAATTTGCCATGATTTCAAAATCATGATTCATCATCATGATCATGATTTTGTGTGTTTACCTTTTCTTGAAAAAGGATGTTTCGCCCATAGAACAACCATGTTAAAGGAATGTAAGCAGAGTTGCCACATGACATGATGAAAAAAAAAAGCAAGCAACAGAAGGAAAAAAAAGTTGGGGCAGGGTTCCCAAGCTGATTTTGTAAAATTCTAAAACCTTAAAAAACCATCAAATTTTTATAAAGTTTACCAGATTGACTTGAATTCACATGACAGGAGTGCATGCAGGATTTTCTGAAGGGGTTTCTACTAAATAATTTGTGTCCCTCTCTTTCCAGCCAGGGAGTCTGGGGAGCACTTTGAGCTCCCCCAGCAGGGTCCGAGCAGAATTCCAAAAGCTCCTGCTTTTTAGCCTATTTTGGAACCATTTCTGACCTATGGTGAGTACTCCCTGCACTTGACAATTGGAATAAACATATTAAAAAAATCCGCATCCTCAAAAACCCGAAGGGGATGCAACTTGGAACTTACTCGTCAAGATGAACCATTGGGATTCCATAGAAATAATTTTAAAAATCGAAAACGAAAAAAATGCAAAAATGCTAACGTAGGAAATTTGAGAAAAAGCAAAAGGCATAGAAAAATGCATGTGGCAACCCTGACTGTAAGGTTATGCAGAGGTCTTGTGAGATTTGCATAAAATTTGGTAGGCTATGTCCAAATTTGATGGAATGAACACTGACACAATACTGTAATAACAATAGCCTACTGCGCAGTTCTAGTTTACATTTAGGTAGGTTTACAACTGAATCCAGCAAATCACTAAATTTGAAAGTTCAGCCATATAGGCTAGGCCATATTTTCTGTAACCTGGTAACGTGGTTACTGGAATGGTTGGGGAAGGGGGGGCGGGAGTGTCAAGGAAAAAACTTTCACATTAAAATAGGAAACTGCTGTTGAAGCTGGAACACTTTGGATTGGTTACCGGGACGCCATAGAACATTTTCCATACACATGGACTGATTTACAGGGCGGCTCAGGGAGCTATCGCCCAGGGCGGCAATATCAGAGGGGCGGGAAATTTTGTAATTTAAAAAAAATATTGGTATGGAAACTATTAATTTCCATAAATTCTTAATTTTCCAAAAATGTCACATCGCTTACTTTGAAAGGCTACTACTAGGACGGCACTGTGACACTCCTCAAGTCCAAATCTAACAATGATGTGCATCTGAGAAGCCTAGAATCCCTAGCTACTCAACATCACAGCCGAAAGAAGGCTGTGCTGATGAATATCCACGGACCGTCAAACCCAAACATTCAGTTCCTGCTGAGAGGAGAGTTTAATAAGTTGCTGCAGGAGAAGTGCTATGGCTATGGCCTCGCGCCGCACCTAGCTGACCTAGCTGCCGACACACCATTAAGCTTCAATCTCTCCCCCCCCCCCCCCCAATCCGGTTTTAGCCAATTTTGCCAATACCGGTACCAATATCCAAAATTTTATCCCCAATTTTTTTTCTGGTGACTTTTGTTCGATCATCAATGGTGTAATTTTCAGCAAAAATCCAATGATAATTAAAATAAAAAATGTTTAAATAGTATTCCACAGTTAAAACCTAGCTAAGAAGATACTCAGTGATTTCCTGAGCAAAATGCCACGAACGGCCTGTCATAATCTCGAACGGTTCCAGAGTTATCGATATTTTCGCGAAAGTTGCTTATATCGCAAATATCGGCAACCGATCCAATCCAGTATCTGTATCGGTGCAGCCTTATAGTTATAATAACTCGTACTCTTTTAACTTGCGTATCGTGAAAGACATTCCTAAACTGCTAGAAGCCGAATAAAGCCCCAAGAACCTATTTTTAAAAACCGTATTAGGCCATTAGAAAAAGAAAAATTAGTTCTCAGGCCCTGCCCGCACTGATCTTTTGACTGGAAATAAAAAGAAACGACACGGCAAAAATAGCAGTTAAAGAACAAAAATGGCCCTTAGTGAGAAATGGAAATATAAAATTACCATTCTCCTTCTTCAGAAAATCACGCACAACACGGAGGAAAAATAAGTTCTCACACAACCATTCGTAAACAAAAATTAGAAAGGACGCGCATGGAGGAGCAGACCACTGATCTATAGAAATATCTTCGCTTCCAAGGAGATTCCACTTCTTGTCAAACTCGGCTGTGACCTGATGGTGCACCAAGCCCTCAATACGGTTGTAAGATGGTCCCGTGAGGTTCATGAGACGGACTCGTCGTCCATTCTTGTCATTAATAAATAATTGTTTGGACATGTGGCAAGCAGAATAATGAGGCAGTGTTCTTTATTTTACCCAAACTAAAAATAATTCAGCAAAATGTACGGAAAAATAGGGTTGAAAAATGTCACACGAGAATCACAAATACGCACACTTTCACAACGAAGATAGTATACTATCTGCAAATTTTCAACTACTAACTGTAATCGTCATCAGGCACCTTATTTAAAGGTAAGTTCAAACTCTGTTTACATTTCGTATTTCAGTCTAAAACATGATTGGAATTCATAACTGCTTCTGTCTGCTATATTCAGTCGATTTGTACACCCTTGCCCACTGTATCACGCAGGCCGTTCTTTATGCACAATCTTCCACTCAACATCAAACTTCTCTCGCAAGTCTTTCCCAATCAGGGTCGAAAAATAAAAAAAATAAAAAGAAATCCGCCCGCCTGGATTTCTTGAAAAAAAGCTCGTGAACGAACTTTCTTTTTTTAAGTGGCCCTAATCTGCGTTTTTAATCGCAGCACTATAACTAATTACAGTCACCGTCATTTTTTGTGTGCTAGATCGCTGGGGGAGTAAAAACAAACAGTTTTATAAGAGTTAGTTTTTGAAGAGTTTAGTCAAAGATTATACTGTGCATCGGGGTTGAGAGGGGGAGGCAAATTTCCAAGTAAGAAAATTAGGGGGGGGGGGGGAGCAGGACGTGTGTAGTCCCTAGATGGCAAAATACTAAATCCATCCCTGGCCATACACGGTTAAGCAAGAATTATTTAATAAAGCCTAGTACAAACGCGCAATGAATTTATCTTGACCAAGTGCAGAAGGAAGGAAAAGTTAGAGACAGTCTGGTTCTATGAAGCATACCATTTTTTTTAGGTCCAACCGGCATCTCCCTAGCGTTGTCATGGGGCGTCCCTTACTCCCAGCTGACCTTTCTCTGCCTTCGCCTATGGGTTCCCGGGACCCATGACGTTGTCCCAGAGCACACCAGAGTGAGGTCAGTTGCGTTGCCAACACCAACGAGGCAAGATGGCCGAGCATGAAAGTGAAGCAATGATAACAGATTCCCCACCCAACCTTGTGCTGTAATAAACCCGAGTATGTGTGGCATTAATCATAGAGTGATTGATTGGCACCGAACAGCGTGATTGGAATCAGTGGAGGCAGACCACATCTTGGCACCCGAACATGGACTCAAACCCTTACCACAGCATTTTAATTGCCAATTAGTGATTATCTAATTTTTTTAAATTTTAAGCTACGTACTACTCAGAGTCGGAACTGTGTAGGAAAGGGCGCCTGTGCCATTTATCAAAATGACTAGGGAGGGGCACCATGCATTTTACAGGAAACTCGGATGAAGTGATGGTGTCTCCAACCGTGTAGGGGTTTTGGGAACCGTTCTAAGCTTCCCAAGCAGAACAAAGTTCGGGATTGAGCTCAAGAAGCTTTGCTTGTTTTCATATTCTGTCGTCATTCCTAGCTTCGAAATGCATTCTTCAACACACACGTTATACTTCAATTAACGCTAATTTTGGAAATTTTGGCGTGAGTTGGGGAGCAGGGGGAGGGACAAGTTTAAAATGTGTTAAAAACGTAAGTAAAGGGAGGGACAAGAGAGAAGGGAATTTGTGCCTGAAAGGAAAGGTCATCAGCGGACAGGGAATCAAAAAACCATTCATTTTTCTTTGCGGGGATGAGAAAAAATAGACTACGAAAGGGGTGCCGAAAGTATCGTAGACAAAGGGTGCCTGTAACATTGGCACAATGGCACTACGGCCAGTCCGAGCCCGGTACTACTATTTTACACTATTTTATAGGGATTCAGTCAATTAGGATGAGACTTGACTAATATCAATCTTGCCTACACTATTCGACCGCATTTTGTCAGTTTCCTTCGAGTTTTGAATGACACAAATAAAATAGTTTTACCAAGCCCCAAAGCAGAATCAGTGCGACGCACGACGATACATCGCGGATGTTTGAAGGCCACTGCAGACAAATTTTGGCCGAATTTCTATCGTTTTGTTAATTTTTGACCGATTTTGACATTCAAATACACCATTTTAATCGTCTCTACAAGACCTTCCCATGGGCGGACTAGCCAGATCAATAGGATAAAGTAATGAAAAGTTAGTTAGTAAAAACCAATAAACATGAGGGTAGCTATATGAAAAAAAAAAAAAAAAAAATTAGCTGCAGGCTATTTTTTTCTGACAGTTGGTGTCGCAGACAGTTGCAGAAAGTTCTGCTTCTGGGTTACCAAGATTTTCACATTGAGTCGCTAGATTCAGATGATCAATGGAATGAACAACATGTCTGCTAACATGTTGCATAACCAATATGCTGTACACAAATTTACACGTTTTGGTAGTGAAGGTAATTGTTGCAACTTAAAAAATATTTAAAAAGAAAGTTACCACAGCAAAGACCCCCCCCCCCCCCCCCCCCACACACACACACACACACATACATCCTGAAAGAATAGCCTACTGCAAACCACAGTTTTCTTACTGTTCTCATTCCTGAATAACTGAAGCCAAACTGATCCCACTCGAAGAATTTTTTTTAATCCAAATCTTTGGCGTACCGCCGGATTATCAACTATCCCAGTAACGAGGTAATGGAAGTTTTTCTACATACGGTTGCTGCACTCCAATACGTTACCAGGAAAAGCCTCAATCATCACTTGCAAGCACCAAATTTATATCTTACATATATCTAAAAAGCAGTACAAGTCCTTTAATACTGCATGACAAAGACCCTGGGGGTGTTGAAAACAATTTTACTTCCAAAGTAGAACTCTAACTTGTGTAGTTACTGCTAACACCAAAAGATTTTTTTTCTCCATACAGTGGGTTTTTCCCCATGTACTACCATCCCACTTACCAAGTTTTTGGCCCTGCAGTTCAGTTGATTATATTTTGGCCCCAACCTCCCGGTCCTGCCATCCCTTTATATTTTTAGGCCGTCGTATTGTTGTATCACGCTGAACACATTTTTTACAATCACTGCCTCCCCACTGGCCACGTTTTCAGTGCTGCTGTCCCAATGAACACCTTAGAGTGCTTCCGTCCCACTGAACACGTTTTTGGCCCTGCCGTTTCACCAACCATGCATTTGGCCGGGTCATAATCTTTCAGTATCTGTGCAGACGAAGATCCCTAAAAACACTGTAGGCTGTAGTCAATTGTGGTTCTTATTTATTATAAAGTTACAATTAGTAATGGGAACTTTGAAGCAAGAAGACATATTTCGGAAGCACACACACTAATCACCACTCGCAGCTCGTACTAGGGCTGGTACTTTCTGGTTTTTTAGTTATCCGTTTAACCGGTTTTTTTTCCGGTCGGTTACACGAAAACCGTTTTTACGTTTTCAGCAAAAATAAAACAGCCCAAAAAATTTCACACCTGCGTAATATATACTTTTACAAGCTGAAAAAAATATGATTTAGGCCTTGGTAAGACAAGCACAATTATTGACTACATGTTGCATTTTGGGATTTAAACTAGAAGAAAGATGAAGTTGATAAATTTAAGTATTTACTTTATCAAGAATTTTGACGTTAGCCTATGTAGCTTTACAATTTCTACAAGATGGCTTAGGCCTATTTACGACAACGCAAGCCAAAACAAAATTTAACACAACGTTTTTGTTATTAATGTTCCATTCATTTCAAATTATGAGCCAGAAAAATTAGCATGTTTGTTTTTTCGGGTAGCAACGCATTTCATTTACGTGTTATGACACCCTTCCATGCCGCTAGTGCTAGGTATAGACAAGTTCATTTCTCCATGACGTGGGGAGGGCAGATGCTGGCCAGCTTGTATTTAACTACCTCGTGTACGCGCTGACGATCAGCAGTTTGTTTCAAAGAAAGTAAGCAGCTTCGATGAGACAACAAGCCCACGCTAATTATTTGTAAATAAGTTGGCCCCTACCCACCCCGGTTTTCTACTTTCACTGATTTTGAGTGTTTGGATTAGTAGGCCTAAATGATGCCACTTAGCTGTTTTTGGCTCGTTCACCGCGGGTTTTGAATTGTGCCCGCATCAAACGTTTTTCGGATATAGGTTTTATAATTCGTGTAACCGAACGTGGAACGGTTTCCAGTTAACCGTGTAACCGATCCCAGCCCTAGCTCGTACACACTTCGATTGACACTCGACATGTAGGGACGTTTTTTCGAATAGTGTTTTTCAACTTCTGAAGAAAAGAACGGAATTTCCTCGAAATTCAAGACTAAGTACTGTACTGCGTGTACGAGGGGTGATTTGTGTGTGTGCTTCCAAAATATGTTTTTTTAACAATCACTGTTATCGCTTGTCGCTGGTTTTTCAAGCAAGAAGACGTAAGGGTCGTCCCCATATTTCAGGACTGGGGACAATTAATACAAAACACATACCATACACTGTGTTTTCTGTTAGTGTTCACATGCTGTTTTCAACATTCACACTAGTCTTTACAATTTATTTACTGGTGAGGCCTGATAATTCTAACCCCCCACCTACTGATATTCTTTAATCCCTATTAATGAAAGTTAACTCTGGATTAATAAACTCCAATGCCGTTACCACCTTTTGCCGTATCGTGTCAGTGAGGTGTTGCCAATTATTGAGTGCACCTTACCGTAATGTAATGATGTAATGAAATTAAAAGTGTATTCCGACACGATTCAGGACCCACAAAACGAAATATTCGCCACACAAGAATTTGCCATCAACAATGGTTAGTTACACAATATAATTATAATGTAGGTTATAAACTAATTGTGCCGGTATGACCCTGAAAGCAAAATTATTTACAGCGATGACCAAAGAACTGAACGAGGTAAACAACTATACATCACGCAGCAAAATGACAAACAGGAAAAATAAAGTGTACTTGACATTACCTGCTCTTAAAACATCTTCCGCATCTGATCGAGTAATTTTGCCGTGAAACCATGCTATATTGTCTTCGATCGCCATCGTAGATTTTATGTCGTTATTGCCCTTTAGAGAGCTTCCCGGAATCATATTATTCTTTGCAACCGAATCTCAGAAAGAGACCGGACACGTGAATTATTTGGGATACCACGAATTTTGGCCGTTTTCCGAGATCGGATGGTAGGCCAATACCTCCCACTGCCAGCACTTGTTCGGTTGACATGAAGTTGAGGTAATGACTTGAGGCTAAATTTTCGACATTATTTTGTTTTTAAACCTTGGTGTCAATCCCGGATTCAGCCGCTTCTTTCAGGAAAGCGATGTTGTTGTTCCTCTAGTCTCCCACAGCGCTGATTTGATACCCTGCAGGTTTGTAATAACTAGCGGACCCTAAAAACTACGAAAATATTATTAACTTGTTCTATACCATTACCTGAGGAAGATTACATTTACTTAATCGAATTAAATCATAGTAAACCAAACGATTCATGCTAAGAGTTTGAAATAACGTATGTTATTGCTATTAATGTGGCGACTATATTTTTTAAGGACTGCTAATAATCGATGGTCAATGCTCCGGCAATTTGATTGCGTAATATCATAACTTTAAAAAGATTTAAATTTTGCTGAAATATTTATTACATTTTATTTAAAATTATTAATTCTATAAACAGACTTGTGTATACGTTTGTAATGCATAATGATAGAGTGGGTTAGTACTTACTGCCCAAAGAATTTGGAATAGAAGTAAAGAAGTAGTAAGTGGAACAATGTGTTGTAAATTAAATAGCGGCATTTTAGAGCGAACTACATTATGTTGGATCTTTAATTATATAGAATATATTATATCTAACTCTACGCGTTGGCTCATTAATTATGCTTTGTTTTTGGCCGATTTCGTTCAATTATTTATTTACTCGTAAGCTAAACTGTAAGATTTATGCGAAACTGTTAACGCTAGTAAAATTCGTCGAACTTTATGTGTCGACAAGAACGTTACGCGCATAGAAGTTGATGGATTACGAATTTAAGATATGCCACAATCACACTCGGCATACTTTGCAGTCCAGCAAAACTTCAGCCAATGTGATACTTGGATGGGTGCGAAGCGCAGTAGTGACGTCAGCGTTTGAGTTAGGGAAAAAAATGGATGGAGCTGCTTTTCCTATGCATATCATCTCCGGCAATCTCACGCTTGTGTTTATAGCTGTAGATTGAGTGGACCGACCCTACCACGTCTTATAATCAAACGTTTGTGAGAGCACTTATTTCCGGTATGGAGTTTGCTATGGCGGATGATGGCGATATTTTGGAAAGGGAGACAGAGCAAAATGGGACAAAACCGGACAAGATGTTTACTCTGAAGAAATGGAATGCTGTTGCAATGTGGAGTTGGGATGTAGAATGTGACACGTGTGCTATTTGTCGTGTCCAAGTTATGGGTGAGTTATGCTTTACATTTCTGAGATGCAATGCAATGAAAAGTAAACAAAACTTAAGAAAGGTATCAAAAAGGGGATTTCTGGCCTTGATATTGGATAACGAAGTGTAGTTATTATTCAAATTATTAATCCAAGGATGAATAACTAACTACTAAAATCTTGCCCATTCCCAGGATTTATTTACACGTGTGTGTTGCAATAACATGGCCTTTTGAACATTTTTAAGGACAAGACGAACGGCAACTGAGAACATTTTCTACGAACGTATTATAATGATTTCGAAATTTCTATTTTTGACTACCAAAAAGCTCATGCTAAGCACGGCGTGAAATTATGACCGAGGGTACGCAGGGGTCTCTTAAGTCGCTTTATCTTATGTCGATGTAGTGCGTAGAGCGCTTTAAGAACCGCCGTGTACCCACGTAAACCCACTTTCAAGTCGCTTTATCTCAAACCACCTCGTTACGTCGACGTAAGGAGTTGAAGCGCATTAACAACCTACGTGTACCCACCAAAAACCCATTTTCTACGTCGCTCTAAGGACTGCTTCCTTGTGATTGGTTGAAAAGAGCGCGCGTAAACGTCACAAAACTAGGACCACCTGTCACTTCGTTAAAACGAAGCCGAAAGCCAGCTAATGGGGACTTGAGAATAAAGAGGGGTTTGCTTGATGGGGGGATTAGATAAACGCGACGCAGGAACCCCCGCTGTCATTTTAACTCATTCCAACTACAAACTCTGTGTAACCACCTCTCTCTTAGAGCGATTTGAGTTCAAGTCGACGTAAGAAACCTCCGTGTACCGTCGGTCTATGACACCTAAATAGTCCTAGGTGTAAGAGAAAAAAAACTGTACTTTGTGAGGATAATGCCATCTCTGGTGTACTTCATGTCCACACCCAGAGAAAATTTTAGGAAGGGGTGCCCCCTGAAATATGACCAAAAAACAGCATGGTGGCCATTTTGTTTTTTAAATGGCCGCTGTAGAATACAAAAATCGTACTAATGGTATGTAAGTTTAGTGTCGACTTTTAGGTTTTAAGTTATATCGAATTAAAAAAAATGCTCTAAATAATTGCCAGGCCTCCACACAATGAGATATCCAAAATGGTGGCCAAAATGGGGCAAAATTCAAGTGTTTTACATAATTTCAAAATATACTGATCTAGGTAGTTGGAATTATTCCCCAAAAAGGTGAGTTCATTTACAGTGACTAGTAACTAGCAAACAACAGGTAAAATACATAGTTTAATGTAGTTTGTTCGTAATTAGGGGCTAAGTTGTGGCTGTTTCTATGCTGTAGCACTGCATTTTCTTCCAATTCACGGTAAGTTACATCTTTAAACTGCTGCAGTAGCCGTTCTAATTAAAATAAA
>JAHWFP010199025.1:21970-38891 GCA_023313725.1 Lithobius niger | reverse complement strand
TATCACAAGTTACATCTTTAAACTGCTGCAGTAGCCGTTCTAATTAAGACAAATAAGTGTAGGTAAGATGGAGAAGTATATTTTGGAACAAGGGCCATTTAAACGTTTTCTTGTAATTAGGAGCTAAGCTACGGCAGTTTGCCTCCACTGTAGTGGTATACTTTTTGTGTCTAATTACTAAAGCTTCAGACTAACGGTCGCCACACGCCAGTTGGCCGGTAAAACGTGATAGCTGGCGACAATAAGACACTACTGCACTCGACAACGTTGGCGACTATTGTCACGTTTTATTTATTGAAAATAAGATATACCGAACTGATATTGCCAATCAGTGTCTGATCGGTAAAAAGTTGCCGATGAAAATTTGACGAGTTATGAAACAATTGCTGGTAACTGGTACTAAGAATTTATAGGGTTGGGATACAGATCACTAAAGCTCGTCAATCGCCGACAAGCTGTGCGCTTGATCGCAACATGAATGCAGAACCGACTGGGAAAGTCACCATTCCTGGCATAAGAAACAAAAAGCATTAATTCGATGTAACTTACTTTCACGTATTGCAAAAAAAAAAAAATGCCAACCGCGCTAGAAGCACATTTCCCCGGAATCACACATGTTATTGTCAGTTAGGCTTAACGCACGGACAAACAATTTCATTTCTGAATTTTTATTTTTAAAAGATTTAAACATTCATTTCATTTGGTAGATGTTAAGATTAAAGTACCCAAGATTCATTTCTTTGGAGAAACTGTTGAAATCTGCTGCCTTAATTTCGTTTTCAGAAGAAGCCCACTGTCAGACGATGTAAACATCGTCAGCCATAGTCTACCGGAAGTAGGAATAACTAATCAACAAACAAAAAAAAGTTGATTTTTTTTAACAATTAATTTTTTACATTTGAGATTCAATGTAATGTTTCGTTTGGTGTTATTAAAATATTAAATAAAATTTAAATGCAGACATAACTGTTAGGAACAGCTAACCTACTGAAACACCAGACATGACTAACAGATAACCATGCTGTAAAGATGTAAATTTCTTTTTAAGATTTAGTTTTTGCATTTTCGATTAATTAATGGTTTGATTGGGCTTTATTTATGCATTAAATGATATTTAAATTCAGACATGACTGTCAGGAATTGCTAGCCAATTAAAAAACCAGACATGACTGATAACTGCCAAGATCAAGGTTCTAAATAACTTTTTAACAGAATCTGTAAAAGACACCTGTTCGTTTAATTCAGTATAAAATTACATAATATTAAACTTTAGAATACAAAGGTCAATTATAAAAAGGTTTTTATTTTGATAGCAAAGATTTTTTTAATACAATACGAGTCATTGATTAAAAAATTAAAAATAAAAACCGCTCGCATGGCCTTAAAAATAAATTAAAAATAAATCTTGGCCTATTGTGTTACTTGTTTAAATCTATTACCGTGATTGTACCTTTTTTTTTTCGGGGGGTTGGGACAACTCGGCAAACTAATAAATTATACAAAATATGCACAGCGACAAAATTATGAAATGCACTCATTGGCGACCAAAGATTTTATTGTGGCGACTAAAAATAATCAGTCCACTGGCCACTGTCTACTAAAGAAAAATTCTAATCTGAAGCTTTACTAATTACCACAAGTTACATTTTTAAACTGCTGCAGTCGTCGTTCTAATTAAGACAAATAGGTGTAAGTAGACTTAGATGAAAGACGGAGAAGTATATTTGGAACAAGGGCAATTAAAACGTTTAATTGTAATTAGGAGCTAAGCTACGGCAGTTTATCTACACTGTAGTTGTGTAAATTAAATAACTGTAGTTATGTGCAATTTGCGTCTATTTACCACAAATTACATCTTTAAACTGCTGCAGTAGCCGTTCTAATTAAGATCAATGGAGGTAATTAGGATTAGGCTTAGACGTATATATTCGAATAAGGGTAATTAGAACGGATCATCGTAATTAGGGAATAAGCTACAACTGTTTAGCTACGATGTCTTCTTCAATTCACGTAACGATACATTTTTAAAGTGATGCAGTGACAGTTCTGATTATTATAAATGGATGTAATTAGGATCATATGAAAGGTGGTGAAATGTATATTCCAACATAGGTAATAACTGTTTTTGTGATTAGGAGATTAAATGTTTATCTGTGCTGTAGCTCAATGCTTATGGCAATTCTCTCTAAGTTACATCTTTAACATGATGCAGTGGCAGTTCTAATTATGATTAATGGATGTAGTTTAATTACATTTGTTGGCAAAGATACATCTCCATCTTTCAATTGAGCCTAATTATAGCCATTTATCTTAATTAGAACAGCTACTGCAGCAGGTTAAAGACGTAACTTGTAATAAATAGACGCAAAAAGCACAGTGCTACACTGTATATAAACTGTCCCTAATTACAATAAATCGTTTAAATTACCCTTGTTGGAAAACATACATCTCCTCCTTTCATCTAAGCCTAATTATATCCATTTATCTTAATTATAACGGCTACTGCAGCACTTTAAAGACGTAACTTAGGGTAGACTCAAAATACACATCACTACAACGTTGATAAATGCAGTAGCATAGCTCCCAATTACAATAAATCGTTTTAAGTATGTGGGAAGAGCATAGGCGGCTGAATGACCGGCTATCAGGCTTGAAGGGGGCAGAGCGGTGGTACGGTCCCTCCACGGGCCTCCAAGCAGAGAAGACTGACAGTCAAGCGAAACAGCCACACCTACGTCTGAACCGAGGTCCGTGTTCGGATCGATGGGCAAGGTAGAATTGGATGGTTTACAGGTTGACAAACCGTAGATTGTAGTAAGGAAAAGGCGGATGAGTAATAAGGACTTTATTGATGGTAGTTAGGGGCTTGGCCTCTCTCTCTAGCTTGGCACTGCATAAATTCTCTCTCTAAATCTCACGGAGGATTTACTGAATAACAGTAGGTCAAGATCAAAGTTTAAATGATGGTAAAGTCCGGTAAACACGCATCACTGTAGGAATACTTGATGGACAGGGAGTTCAAGCCATTAGGGACTTCGCATAGCTACCTTGTTTTCAGGAATTCTTTGCAGTCTTGCGATTAGGCCTGAACAATGGCAGCCATCAGAACTACACGTCATGTAAAGGGTGACGCTTCTTGGCAAAAAAAAGAGTCTCTAAAGGGATATCTGCGGAAGGATTTAGAGGGAGAATTTTAAGGCTAAGGAGACTGCCGGTACAATAGGGTGTGCTTAGGTTTGAATGTACAAATGCTTACAAAAGAAGGAGTTCGCCTAACAAACAAGGATACAATCAGATGGAGATCAGCTTTAACAATGCTATGATATTCTTACATAATCACTTCGGCCGAAAGGTTAACATTGTTTAGCATCCAGGGCTGTACCTTTAAGTCAACAATACATGTGGGTACTTTGTTGGCGAGTGCGGCTCAATTAAATAATTAAGAGTGGTCAAGCTTATAAAATGTTACACGTAAATCGTAAGGGGAAATTTAAGAGTGGGGAATCAAAGGACCAGCAGGGAATTTCCCACAAATTATCCATGTTGAAAAATATTCAACTCCATCTGATATCTAAGCCTAAATACATCCATTTATTTTAATTAGAACTGCTACCGCATCACTTTAAATATGTAATTTACGGTGAAGTGAAGAAAAATGCAGTGCTATAGCATAGAGCAACAACCGCAGCTTAACCCCTAATTACTAACACGAACACTACACGGTTCCCGAAATATCGCTCTTTGAGTAGCATTCTTGATTGCTAGTCGCTGTTTTGGCACAAAATGCGAGTGGCGCTGGCCATGGAGGGAAAAACTCGCCACAAGCAGCACACGAACAGCAATAAAGAACCACCGACCATATATTGTGCCAACTCCTTGCTTTTAAATCAACTGTCAGCAGTCGAACAGAAATTCCAACAATGCAAAACTCTCCCTCAAACTTTATTTGACGAAATAAACTGGCGCGTGAAACTTCATGAAGTCTTAGTCCCGTGTAATTTCACTGACAGCGCTTTTATTTATTTACGTTCTCTTTTGCGACGTGGGTTTCATTTTACCGATCCAATACCGGGAAGAACAGTTGTGTTTCTTGGCATAACGAATATCTGTATCTGAAGCCTTTCAGTGGTCCGATACCGATGTGGCAAAAATTCCGATAAATACAGATTATACCGATACCAGACTATCTTTACACCACTGTGCGCGGCATCAGAGTTTCCGTAAGTCTTATCAGCCCAACGTGGTTCTAACCACGGTTAAAGGGACTGACGTTGTTCTGGCAGCGCTGCTTACGGTTAAGAGCTGCCGTGTGAACGAGGTATTACACAACAAGACACAAACGTAGTGTTAGAAACACGTTTATGTAGGCCATGTTTGATACAACAGTTGAGGTTGTTTTTTTTTTTTTAGCTTGGAATGTGGTGAAATTATGGCATCAATCCCAAAATTGTGATAAAAAACAAAACCGTAACTGGATTGTCATCTTAAGGCCCTATGTTGATTTTAAGATGTGGAAGGCTGAGAAGTTATAACGAAAATTTCATTTCTTCATATAAAATCACGTCATTGACATTCCGCGACGTTGACGTATCCATGGTTTTTCTCTTAAGTGTGCTGCGTAGGCAGCCATTTTTTCTTCTTTTCATCACATAGGACTACGCCGTAACTACTCTAGGAAAGGGTAGCACTAAAATAGAAACAAAAACAAAAAACAAGAGGATTCCAGGGGCAGTGACGGGAAGAGATTTGGGGGTGGGGCAATTGGAACATCAGAAAAATGCAGGGTCCTTCTCGATTGCACAATGCAGTGCATTGTAACTTGTGTAAAGGCTACTTTGCTCTGCTTATCTGGGAACGAGCAAAGGTGTTGATTGACACCAAACAGAGCAAGTTTAGATAATTTGAGCGGCCAAGCCGCCAAACTAAGCCGTTGCCCCATAAACGGAATGGGGAAAAGTTGTTCAGCTGATCATTTTACAGTTGAATGTTTTGATTTATTTCAGATGCATGTTTACGTTGCCAGGCAGAAAATAAACAAGAAGATTGTGTTGGTAAGTGAAATAGCTAGAAAATGTTGGGACCCCCCCCCCCCATGCTTTAAAGTCAGAAGAGTGAATAACTGAAGTAATGCCCACCCATTAATTCATCGTTTTTTTCTGCTTTAAAAGTGGACTCTTCGTGTTTACGTTTTATACGCTTAGATTTCAAAGTTAAGGATGTTTACCATTCCAATATTCTTGCAAATTTTCGACAGTCAGGTATTTCTGGAGTTGGAGGGGCTCAGAACGACTGTCTTCATCAGGCTACCACATCACCGCTTACTGCGTCGTGATCGTTCGTCTGCTTCTATCGTTCGTTGGAATGCCATAGCCTCCGTAACTTGCAGGCCAGTGCACCACTTCTCCTGCAGCAAGTTATTAAACTCTCATCTCAGCAGGAAACTGAATGTTTGGGTTTGGGCGATGTGACATTTTAAAATTGGACACTCCTATGTTTGCTTGCAACTTCAGGTCAGCCTCTCTTCTTTCCCATCATGATCCTGCCCTCTTCACAGCAATTAAATTGTTGTAAAAATTCGCTTTTCCGACGGCTTTCAAAAGGTTTTAATCGCCAAATTTTCTGTGACAAATGTCCAGAAGTAAGGTTAGAAATTGGATTATACTTCATTTGATGCCCACCCACAATTTTTACTAAGTTAATTGCATAAACCCATGTGCGTTCAATATATTATTTAAGATAGCTTAATTGATAATGTAAAAAAAATTAAAGCCTATCACATAAAACTGAATCAAGATCGCTCCCAGCTTAACTGATACCTACCAAGGTCTAGGCAAAGACTTGTGGGATTAGGACTGGAATGAGAAACCTTGCTCTAACATAACTACTATCAGTGGGAAAAACTTTTGATTACTCATTAAACCCCAGTGACCTACACAGTTTCTAACATGCTGTAGCATCAGTAGTCTACATTAAAAAATGCTGGTTTAAAATTAGAGTAGGCACGTTTTTACAGCCTGGTGTTAAAAGTAGAGTTTACCGTTGTTTTTACAATTTTTCGAAATGGGTTGCTTTTCATTTTTGAGTTAACAAGGAATAGTTTCACAGTTCAAAGTTAAGTCGAAAATCAATTAGTACAGTTATTAAAATACTGGTAGCCTATACTGAAATATAATGTTACTGGTGTGTATTTACTTCTGAAATGTTACTTCTTTGAGGTTTTGCTACCTTGATAAACATCCGGTTCTCCATATTAAATTCTTCAAGCAGAGTACTATGTAACTAGTAAGGCTGTACCGAGCAGCATTTTTTCTGCCGAACAGATTCCGATCCGATCAGCCACAAACTAATTGGTGCACACATCTGATTTAACCGAACCGATCGCTACCGATTTTTAATAATTTTTTTTTTGGATTACACAAACTTGTAGGCTAACAAATTTGTACGCTAATGCAAAGATTGGAGTACATTTTTTTACCCAAATTAAGTAAATAATTGTCCGTTACTAACCTTAGTCTACACAATGTAAAACATGTAGGCCTAGTCTAAATTAAAACAAATGGTAACAAAACATGTGATGAAAGTGAAACATAATTTATTTATAGTCAAGGGCCTGAAAAAATCGAAAATCTGCTGGTTTTTGTTTGCCGAACCGATTTTTGCCGATCAGCACAAAATCTGCCAAAATCACTTCGGCTAAATCTGTTCGGTACAGCCTTAGTAACTAGTGTTTCAGCTAAACTGAATTTCTTTTCTCTCCATACAGGGATGGAAGGTGTGACTGAAATCTGAAATTGTATATACATATATACATATATATATGACAACGAATGGTCATTTCAACACTGAATTCTATAACATTACTAACACGCAGTGTTGTAAAGAATAAAGGAAAACCAAATGGACTATAAGCTGGTCTCCATAAGTTCTTGGTTCTTGCATAAACAACCACTCGTCATTGAGACCGGGGACTGTGTGAAGATCATTGTGTAGCAGTCTAAACGAAAGAAAAAATAATAACTGAACAAAAAATGGCTTCGCCGTTTAGAAAAAAAACATATAGCTCGTATCCCCATATTCACAACCCTGAAGGTACACGAAATAAAAACGGATAAGAGTTCACTCGAACGAAACGAACTATAATTCGTGTTCATTTTGTGTATGCATTTTTATCTTTCAATTTTGTAGCGTTTTGCTGTTTATGGCGTCTATTTGTGTGTGTTTGTGGGTTTACGTTTTGCAAATTGGAGTTCAAATTATAGTTCGTTGCATTCGAGTGAACTCTAATCCGTTTTAATTCGTGTACCTTCAGGGCTGTGAGTATGGGAATACGAGCTCTAATGTTTTTTTTTTGTAAACGGTGAAGCCGTTTTTTGCTCAGTTAGTTTGTTGGCTTTTTCCGCTTCCATTTTATGTGTCCACTGTCCACCGATTTTTGTTTTCGAAAAAACGGAACATTAGAAATGGATACTTATGTTTACGTTCCGCCGAAGGTTTGTCCCATGATTATTATTTGATGGCAACACATTAGCGTATTTCTGGATTTAGCATACGTCATCTCGATGAGTAGTTGATTCTGGATTGTTTCAGTATCGTGGCAACAATCACGGAAACAATTCAACTGGCTTCTCGAAGCCCACATGAAAAAGTAAATAAGTCACTCAGTCATGTCGGCCGCCCAATATTGAGCCTCAAAATTTAAGACTTCGCACCCTACGGTTTAAAACTTCAAGATTTAAGGAAAAATCAAGATCATTTAATTTTGGTTCTCCACAACGAGCTAGCTAACTCAAACAACGGCATTGTTAGTTTCCCGGCACCCAACCATCGTTGCATCTTGTTCGAGTGAGCTATAATCCGATATTGTGCGCCTCGCCTATTGATACCCTATTGTTACATGTTGCAGCATTGTAACATTTTGACATTGTTAGCCGCTCCGCCGCCGCCTCCTCCTCCTGTCTAATTTTCTGAAATTCTCGTGCGCAAACAAACTCTAGTAAGCACGGCCTGCCGGCCGTGCTAATTTCTGTGATATCATGTAGCCAAGAATTGAACACGATGACACTTTTTATTTTTCCATTGAGGTGGCTGCACAGTAATCTTCACTGCAGTCCTCGGATGCTATGATGTGCGTTTGTTTATTTATCTGTCTACCGCACTTTCTTTTCTCTTCTTAGTTCTTAATTTGTAAAATAAGCTAAACAGGCTGCTGCGTGATCTTATCAAATAATCTAAGTGTGCCTTAACCAGCCAACTTTATATTAGGCAAATCAAACAAATGCATGCTTGGATCATTGTTAGAAAAATAGTAGTTGTAAGATAATTCACCAACACATCTGTCTTGTTCAGCCGATTGAAGTTTTCCTTTACATTACAACCTACTTTATACTTTAAAAATGGTAAGCAATTACTATTTTCATGCTAACGCAATGATTAGAACTTTCTTACAATGAAGGCTGATTTGGCATTTCATTTATTGTTTAAGGTATTGTTTATTGGAAAGGGTTATTGCGTGTGAGGAAGGAAGCGAACATGCAACACTGATTTGGACAAATAGTCTCCCTCCTCCAATACATGCTTGACATGACTGATAATAATCCGTATCAACTTAACTGATTCCCTTTGCTTTAAATAAAAAACATTGCCGAAAGCCATTAATCTGTCTTGCCCCTCCCCTCCCAAGGAAACATTTACAGATCCCCCCCCGCTTCCCTAAATGTAACTGAACGTACGTATGCTTTCCAATTTTGTGGAAAACGCACCACACGTTTCTGGGTAGGTAAGAAAGAAAACCTGTATCTGTATCTCGTACTGCTGCGATAATTTCGTTTCGTACGGCACATTCCTATCATGAAGACATGCGGCGAAGCTATTACGACTAACTTGTCAGCAAGATAAATCCTACCCTAATGGCCCGATTTTCATTCTATTTTTTTTTTGCTTTGTTATTGGCTTACAGTTCTTTACAACTTTCCAATTTACACCACTCTTCTACGACGTGCAGTTCAAAATTTAGCATCGCTATGACCTTGAATGACCATTCCAAGGTCATTTTAACTAGCATTACGTCCCCCATAGTACAGGGTGGTCCACAAAAAAACTGATGAACCAACATTTTCTAAGTCCAACTTTTCTAGTTAGCACCCCTGAGAACCAGGAGAGGACAGAAATTAAAGCTAATGAAAGGAAGATTTCTGTCCTATCCTGGTTCTGAGGGGGTGCTAACTAGAAAAGTTGGACTTAGAAAATGTTGGGGCGTTAGTTTTTTGTGGACCACCCTGTATACTATACATGTTTGTACATTTTCATGGTTCCCGTCTTAGTAGATTTGGAATGGCAGTACGCTTCTCCAGACTCTTGCACCATCCTGTATAGCCAATGACAGCAGTCAGTGGAGGCGTACACAAACTGGATTCCAAAGCAAGGTTTGGTGCGAATGACAGGCCCCAGGGACTGAAAGTGTTGTAGATGGACGGCAAGCGACCGTTGGATAATGAAGTGCAGAAAACGGATCCAAGGAAGACTGTAGAGGCAAACTGAGGTAGTCGGGTGGACAGTATGTGTCGTCAGGCGCAAGCCTAGCTGAAATACGACCACTGCAAGAGACGACCGAAGGCAAGGTACGACGGAGACCAGGTGGCAGACGAACGGTAAGTTACTGATGAAAAATCCAATGAAGGGCCTCGAGTCGAAGCGTTGTAGGTCGCAGGCAGGCGTTGATCCCTAAAGGCGCCCACTGCCAAGAAATGCCGTTGGAAGGGAAGATCTTGAGGTGTGGATGAAGTCTTGTGCTGACCCAGGAAAATATGCTAGTGCGGTTCGCAAGTGAGTGGTAGGAGCCGAGCTGTAGTTGTTAGAAAGGAAGGGTCGTATTCATACAACCTTATGCTGTTGCGAATGAAAGGACAAGCTGTCACAGGCAACGACCGTCTGGAATCACGACAGACGACCAGGAAAATCGTAAGCAGGCAAGTCTTATACGCGACTGTTTGAAGGAAAACAACCGAAAGTAGAGGACATGACGAACGGCAAACAGTGACGGTTGTACAGGTGAATATGGTGCAAACGAATCACCAAGATTCTTGAATAAAAGGCGAGGGGCGGTTGAACGGTCTTGGAAGGGTATGTCGTGTAGTGACCGCGTCACAGGGTATCGATGGTCGTAAAGTAAAGACCATTGGAGAACAATGAACGGTGGAGGGTTGTGTGATGATGATGACAAGGCGACCAAACTTGCAGACGAACCAGAAATGGGCCTTCGGACATGGATTTTAAGGATGTCTTTATAGCGACGTCAAAAGAGGGTCATGTCGAGCATACAAAGTGACCGATTTTTTGAAAGATCCGAGTTGAGTCCGTATTTTTAGGGCGGTCGCCTTAGAAGCGAGCGTGGCGAACGATGTCGTGAAGGGACGTTGTAGGAAGGTCGCTTCTAGTAAAGTGAACGACCGAGTCCAGAGAATCAACCGTGACAGCGTCCTTGGTATATGATGCTGTTGATGAATCAACAGGCAACGAGCTGGAGGCTATTGTCAAGACGACCGTATTACCAAAGCGGTCGCAAAACACCAGAGATGAATCCACTTCAGCGATGACCATTACAGAGTCCTTGAGGAATGGTCAAGGCGAGTTTTCATTCGTAGGATAAGAGGGGGTCGCAAAGTGTCCCGTTGACCAGTAGTCTGTGATAGTCCAAGACTCGATACGGTTGCACCGGTCGTCCAGTTGATGTCCAGGAGGGGAGAAAGGAGCAACCACAAAGCGCGGCTGCTCTGAAGAGAAAGATGATACCAGCTCCAGAGCTGCAGATTGTATAGGAGGGCTACGCCCGCGCGTGCACAGTGGGAATATGCTAACGAGCCTGGCAGGGAAGACAACAATTCTTCTCTGGGGAGAAACAAGCAGAAGATAGGGAATGCTATAACTTTCGGGTAATGGATATTTTTGTCAGCAACTAAAAAGGATCTTTTCAGAGCCAAAATCACAACAAGCCCTTTTCAGGGCTGCCAAATAGTGATAAGAGCCAGACTTCTTGCTTTATCTCGTAGTACTGAATACACATTCGTTTCCCACTTATCTTTTTTAAACAACCACTTGTTGCCTTGAGGATCAACTGTCTTCGAACACTGCAAATCCCAGATCAGACTCAATCAACGGTTGTTTTCTTCACCATCTGTCAGCCCGTCCAAATTCATCGAAATTCGGCTTTGGCAAAAGCCAAGCGCTTGTGACCCACGACCATCTCACTAAAGCACTTTCTTTATTGAAAGTGATCAACTAGTCATCTTGCCTGCTGTTGCCCGATATTAAGTTGTTTTTGATCGCAGCTGTTCGAACACATCGCGTATCCCCGATCAGCTTGACCTGTGGATGTGTTTACAAACAATCCAGATCATGGCTAAGAATCCACTTGCACACCGTCTCTGGAGATTGGATCACCTTCGTGGTGACCAGCCGCTCTGCAGCATCAGCCTGGCCATGACGTCACACGTACACCGCCTGCCACACACCGGCACTCGCCAGTGCCATCGTACAGCAATTGCCATTGTACAGCAATTACCAACCAAGCCCTTCGGATTCTTATCCTACTGCTGTTTTTTAGGCCAGTTCTGTTTCTTGTGCCTTCATTGCAACCTTGTTGGTTGCCATTCTCAAATTTGGATTTGCTGTTAAGTAGAAAATTTCCTTTATCAGTTTACAACTTAAAACCAGTACTACTGCTTTGAAGCAACAACTTGCAGTTCGAAATAAACTGTTTGCAATTCACTTCCAAGAGTTTGCAGTTTGCTGACGAGCGTTACAACTCAGAAGCAAGTTTTCACCGTGCTGGAGCAGTGATGAAGAAAGAATCTACAATTACACGTGTGTTTAGTTTGTTGGGAGCTCTTGATACGTCTTAAACTTGCAGCTGGAACACTCTTCTCCGTGAAGGTGAAAGACACCCCCCCCCCCCCCAACCATCAGTTCACCTCACTGCTGCTGTTGACCTTGACGATAAAAAAAACCCTCAGTCTCCTCAAGCCAGACACTCGTGGTTTTCCACCTCAAACCTTCGCCGCACCGTAGCCTACCTGAAGATCTCCCCGTCAAGGTGCCTTCATCTGATACAGCAATCATTTTTCCAAGCTACACAAGTCCCATCTTGCTAGTGACACCAGCACAAGGCGCTGGCCCATTAATGCCATCCTGTCATGTGACTCATTTGACACGGCCATCTTGTCCACTGCTACGTTTCCTCAGCACTGGCGTGCACTGGATTCAAGCACCCATTTTACTCTGACGCTTTGGCAAACCCTTTGACGGACATCTTCGGCTGCCACGTCCGTCCGGTCATTCAATTGGCTGTGGCCCTTCTGGAAACAGAGTCAACGCAGGGTGTCTGTTCCTGTTAACAGCCGCAAAGGAACCGTTAGCAGTTTGATTTCCTCAACCCTTCAAGCTTCTGACGACCCAAGAAGCCTACCAGAAATTCCAGGCCTTCGGTTTACAAAAGGTAAGTCAGCTCCACCCATACACCAACGCTTTGAATCAATGTAGCTAGCTACCATCATTAAACTCCCTCAAGAGACAAGAATTCTTGTGAACGAAGCTGTCAGAATTGCAAACGAAGCAATCAGAAAGTCCACGAACATACATTTATGACAGTCACTGGAGAAGGTTCCGTTGGTATAACCTTCAGAAAGCCAGTCTAATAAATTCCCCTCTGTCCAAACTCCAGGTTTCTTCATTGACCTTTTTTTTTGACGAGGGCTTAACAAGAACCACTACACTGGTCAACTATTCTGTGATAAACTCTGTCTTCTGGGCCTCCGGAAAAAAAAACGGACGCTGTTGAAGGCTTTCGGTTTTGAACCATCTTAAGTCCTTCAAAGTTCAGTGACCTATAACCAGACGACTTTTCCTACATCAGGACTCTTAGTCTTAAAATCTCTGATGATTTCACTCACTCCTAATCTGCAACCTTCGACTTCTCACTCGCAAAACAGTATTCTTAGTTAGGGATGTACCGAATATACAGTAATTATTCGGTATTCGGCCTATTCTGCCAAAAATTCAAGTATTCGGTATTCGGCCGAATATTGTTTTAGCTAAAAATTCAAGTATTCGGTATTCGGCCAAATAGTGTTAAGATTTGTTGGTATTCGGCTGAATATTTTTTTAGTGTATACCTATTTAATATTTATGCAGTTGTGTTAATGCAAGAACGTTTAGCTAAGCATTTAGTTTTTGGTTTGTGAGAAGTTGTCTTCTGACATTCATAAAAGATGGAAAAATTATCAAATATGTTTGATTCACAGGTATTCGGCTAAGTATTCGGCTGGATAATTCGGTATTCGGCCATTACTCGGCATAGGACCGAATAATTCGGTATTAGGCCGAATATTTAAATTGTTTGTTAGTTTGTTTGTTTTTATTTATATGTTCAAAATATCAGTGCAATGGAGCCTTAGATTATGTGCAAAGTGAAGAACGTCTATAGCCTACCAATGCATACTTGCAGTTTTCTCAAATAAATTGTATAACGCTTTAACTAATCCTTTCTTTATTTGTTGTAGTTGTGTGGGGAGAGTGCAACCATTCTTTCCACAACTGCTGCATGTCTCTGTGGGTCAAGCAAAATAATCGATGTCCATTGTGCCAACAAGAGTGGGTAGTGCAACGGATAGGAAAATGAATACGACTTCGATTCGTCTTGCTGCTGCTACAGTTGTGGATCCCGTGGAGTTTCTCACCACATTATGTGATGGAAAAATATTATTTTAAGAGTTACTCTTTTTTTTTTAGTTGTGTGTATTTATTTATATAAAATTTGTTAATATTTTTGTTTGCCGATTTTTGTCACATGTCCATTTTATTTATGTCAACTTGCACCAGGAGCAACATAAAGGAGAGCTTTGACGGACTGTACTTGATAACATTAACGCATGTTCCATCTCACGTTCAGGGTCGCGACATTACTGGAATGACTGGTTGTATCTTTTTTCAGCAATAACCAGTGGTAAGTTAATGAATAGGTGCAGAAAATATCACTTGTTCTACGATTACTCTAGGCATGTGGTAACTCCGCGTGCAACAACATTGAATGAGCTATAAGCGGGGAAGGAGATAGCTTCTTCAAGCTAAAGCAGACTGGGATAAAAATTGCGTTACTCTCCTCCTGCCTCAATGCCAGTTGACGCGCATGCCGAAATATGGACGACTTTTACCACTGCTTTGTTAAATAAGATTCTGACAATGTTGAATCAACTGGCCTGGAATCAGGAAACGAATCTGACATCTCTTCTAGGGATGGAATATGAAGCGGTAGTTGCAGCATGGAGGCTTCCACATCCTCTGAATGGGTTTGGATTCATAAGCTCCTGCCTGAGCTTTGTTGTAGTAACGCACAAAAAAAATGTATCCCGAAAAAAAAAAAAAAAAAAAAAAACAGTGGCCTTCAAACAATGCCTTCAATGTGTTCAGTCCATAGCAAAGGAAATTAGTTGAAAATATAAATGTAGTTTACACAGAAAATTGTTGTTTTCAAAAAAGTATTCACAAGTAAAAGTTCTGCTGAAGTATTTAAAAAAAAATGCCGCTTTCAAAAGTATATTTACAAAGAAAAAATTATATAAAATTTCAGTCAGGCCAATTAAGTGGTTTTATGGGGATTACTGGTGTTGGAGGGGAAAGAGACTTGTCTCGGGGGTGTCATTTTGTAGTGCTCCGTAGTTAGTGGTGCCTGCAGAGTAGAACAGAAATGTAGTTTTCCACTAGTAAACAAATATTTTGGTTGGGTCTTTCTGTGAAAATAAAGTGCAAAACAAAATGAAACTGTATGTCTTATCCGGGTTTCCACGAGATACGACACAATTCAAGCAGTTTCAATTACGTTTTCCAACACTAATATTTTTTTCAAGGACTTCTTCAAGATCAATACAATATAATCAAAAAACTTACTCAGTTTCAAATGGGAAGCACCTACAAGCACCATGTTCATGTTTTAATCGATTGCGAAAAAAAAGTCGAGTGAAAAAAGGTTGATAGAAAAAATATCCGCAGGAACAAAACCCGAAGGAAAAAATTGTTTTGTGGTGTTTTGCAGGTTGTTGTTGTTACAGGTTATATCAGCTGCCGTAGCTCGAATTTCATCATGCAGGGTAAAGAGAAAATCCCCCCCGCAGCTTTTATTTTCCTCGATTCGTTTTAATAACCTAGTAAACAACTGATGAAAATGAGTGGAGAAACAACATTTAACAATAATCATGCAAGTTATTTACTTAAAACAAGTTGCAAGTTTGTCATAAGTGTGTCTTTATCTTGCTGAAAGATAATCTTAAATTACGACAAAAATTAATTTCAAGGATATCAAGGTCTTGAATTTTTTAACAAAGCACTTTCAAGGACTTCATACACCTTACGCAAACCCTGTCTTATGTGGAGAAAATGCGCAAATTTGAATAGTGCCTACACTCTACTAATCAACTTGATATTTATCAGCAAACTGCAAGTAACCAACAAATTGTGATGACCACAGGACAATTGTTAAAATTAAGATGTAATGAAAATTAAAGTGCGGTATAATTTGATTGATAGCTTTTAGTAGGCAAATGTAAAGCAACAAAACAAATAAGACTTTGTGGAAATGCATTACATGGGGCTTTTCTTGTTTCATTAATTTTTAGGTTTTTTCTTAAGGCAGGCTTACAGTCACGGACAATGAAATATGGACAGTGAAAATGTCGGCTTCACTGCTGGGCAGTCTTATCCATTCGTTTTGGCAGGGAGCTGTGCATTCAGTAACTCCATTCAGCCCACGAATATCTCCGCGTATGTTTGCCCACTAAACTACGTCAAAAATGAACCTAGCGTTGGGTCAGTTTTCGTCTTTAAGTGCTTATGGAAACACCCGAGTTTATTTTACTTTATCTTTTTTTTCTATTTTAAAATGCTTGTAAAACACTGAAAAGTCTTCCTCTCGTTTTAACTCTCTGACAACTTTCCATTTATTGCACAGGTGGAAGAAACTTTTCTTGAAAACTTGTCATGGATATACAAATTTTGATTGAGAAAGTGTTGACAATATGCTTGCTGAAGGGGGGGGGGGGAGGAAGGTTGTTGTCTACTGGAGGTAGGCGGAAATAAAGTTTAAAGTAAAATCTTGCTAGAAAAGATGTAAGGTGACAGCTTGTCTACCGAAGGCAGGGAATGGCTGAAGTTAAAGTTAAGTCTTGTTTACAGTAATGTTTAAAGTAAATATTGCTTGGGAAAATGTTGGGTCTACCGAGAGTCGATGGGGGGCAAAGTTTATAAGTAAAATGTTTGAAATCTATCTACCGGGGTAGTATGGGGGTAGGGGACGGGGGTAAATAGAGTTTAAAATGGCTAAGTCCCACAGCAGGTCAAACGGTCGGGGCTCAAAAACTGGTCCTGTAAAGTAAAATCTCACTTAAACTAACATTTAAACCCATAAATTCTGTACACCGAAGGTTGGCGTGCGAGAAGTGGACTCTTCGATTTTCGACTCTTTATTTTCTTAATGTCATTACATTTGCATGCTTCAGTTACTTTTCGTAAACGAAACAAGTAATCTAGAAATGGGCAGGGGGCGGATTTAGCATTACGCATGCAGATGCCCATAGTTTTTTTTACGAGATTTGAATTTTTTATTCTACCATAATCGCCTATTAACATCCCTGGGAAAGCTACGGCTCACCCTGTTTAAAAATGCTTTACATTTAGAAATCGTGGAATAACCATAGTCACAACCCCCTTCCCACACCCCCAGCTACAGCCCCCGGCTGCTGTAAAATTTCACGATTTCTTTCCTGAAAGCATTTCAGATCGTAATTTTCCTCCTAGAATTGGCTGAAAGCTACACACATTCAGTCAATGGTTGTAACGGTCAGGGGCGCTAGTTTTTTTTAACACATTTTCATATAAG
>JAHWFP010199025.1:0-16970 GCA_023313725.1 Lithobius niger | reverse complement strand
CCTCCCCCCCAAACCCACACACACACACACCCAAACCAAGGACCAACCACCAGGAAAAGCCTAAGCAAGAAAACGGTCCAGCCGACTTTTGAAAGCATCAAGCGAAGTTGAAAGAACAACCGAAACAGGAAGGGCATTCCAAGCCTCGACCACGCGTTCTGAGAAAAACCGGTGCCGAACATTACCAGAGGAGACACTTCCACAGAGTTTGAGGGAATGCCCCCTGGTCAAAGTGTGAGAGAGACAAAAAAAGTCGGCTGCCTGGACGTCAATAAGGTGGTTTAATATTTGGTAAGTGAGGATAAGGTCACCCCGGAGGAACCTGGTTTTGACCGAGGTCAAGTTTAGTTTGCGGAGTCGTTCATCATAAGACAAATTTTTGAGGGGAAGGCACCATTTAGTGAGGCGGCGTTGACAAGTCTCAAGACGGGCGAAGAAAGAAGCATAACAGGGGCGGCCAACCTGAGAGCAGAATTCGAGCGTAGGGCGAAGGAAGGTTTTGTACAGGAGAGCAAACAGCTTAGGTGAACCAGCAGAGAAAGTTTTAAGAATGTAGTGGGCTTTTTTGAAGACTTTGCCGATGATGTAATCAGTATTGGCATGAAATTTCAGGGAAGAATCAACCAAAATGCCCAAGTCCCTATGGGACGTGTTAGTAGAAAGGGTAGTTTTACCAAGGTGATAGCTGCAGTGAGGGTTGTTATGGCCAAAATGCAGCACCACGCATTTGAGAGGATTAAGGGCAAGACAGTTTTTGGTCGACCAGGTGGCAATGGCGTCAATGTCTTGCTGGAGATCTTGGTGAAGAAAAGCGGGAGAGAGAATTTTCAGGTCGTCCGCATAGCTTCTGCTAAAGGATCGGATGACGGAATGGAGGTCGTACAGGAAAAGGTTGAAAAGAAGGGGGCCCAGAACAGACCCCTGGGGGACCCCCGAGGTAACGGGGACCCAGTCACTAGTGGAACCTCTGAGACTAACACGTTGTCGTCTATGAGAAAGATAAGAATTGATCCAAGCAATATGTGTTTTAGGAAAATTCAAAGAGGACAGTTTGTGAAGGAGGATGGAATGGGAGACGGAATCAAAGGCTTTCCGAAAGTCGAAGAAAACAAGATCACATTGCACCCCTTTGTCCAATAACGTGGTAAGGTGGTTGTAAGTTTCGAGAAGGTTGGATTGGCAGGAGCGGCCCGGGAGGAAACCGTGTTGGAACTCAAAATCAATATTGAGCCGTTGACAAATGCACATGACAGATTTGTGGAAAAACCTTTCAAGAATTTTAGACGCGACACAGAGCAAACTAATCGGGCGATAATTATTTACATCATGGAGGGAACCACCCTTGTGTACAGGAGTGATATTTGCATCTTTCCAACGGGTAGGGAAGGTGCAGGAGGAAAAGGAACTTTGAAAAATCAAGAAGAAGGGGGTAGCAAGAGAATTTGCACAAGATTTAAGAAAGAGAGGGGAAATGCCATCAGGGCCGCTGGAAGAATCCTCCCTTAAAGCAATGAAGGCATTTTCCACATCTGAGCACAGAAAAGGAGCAGGAAGGAAAGCAGCGTCAATTGGAGAGCTGGGGGGGTGGGGCAAATAAGACGAGGCAAAGTGAGAGCCAAATTCGACCGCAATATCTCGGTCATCAAGCAGAGTAGGACCGTCGTTTCTCTTCAAACAGGTAGTGGGGGCAGTCTTTCGATTACGGTTAACATAAGCAAAGAGGGACTTAGGGTCCGATTTTGCTTTGAGAATGAGGGATTCCTCGTAACTGCGACGGGCGGTGCGAAACCCGGAAACGGCAGCACTCCGGGCAGCTTTGAACAGCGCCATATTAGAAGGTGAGGGGAAATCACGCAGGCGATTGTACGCACGTTTTTTCTGCCTAATCAGGGACCTGATGTTTTGGTCCATCCAGGGCGGGGCACTTTTGGTAGATGGGGCACACATAGGAATGAAACTCTTAATGACATCAAGAATGAAAACCTCTAAAATTTCAAGTTGGGTGTCCACGTCCCACCCCCCAAGCTCAGCAGGCCAGTCAATACAGGAAAAAATATCATTAATTAACGTATAGTCAGCTTTCCTATAATTGGGACGGGGACCGCCAGGAAGATTAATGTGAAAAACAATTTCGAGATCATAAGAGAGAACGTCATGGTCGCTGAGCCCAAGGGGGGGATAGTGGGTAATGGAGGAAACAGTAAGGTCAGTATTGGTGATGACAAGATCAAGTAAACTAGATTTTTGATCAGTTCTGTGTCTGGTGGGCTTCACAACATGCTGGAGGAGGTCATGATCTTGCAGAAGTTCCAGGAATTCAAAGGCAGCACTATTTTCCGATTGGGTAGTAAGGAGCGTGGTCCAGTTAATGGTAGGGAAGTTATAGTCCCCGGTGAGGATCATTTGGCGACCCTTGGACTGCGTAATAAAATGGTTGAGAGAAGAGAGAAGAGCTGGCCAGCTGCCGAGCAGACTTATTTTAGGGATCCGGTAACAACAGCCAACGTACAACTGACTATCTTTAGCGATATTTAGCTTACACTGAATAAATTCCCACTCTCCATGAGGGTCAGTAAAAGAACCAAGGAGAGTCGAGGGGATGCCAGATTTAACATAGATGGCGACACCGCCATGGTGGTTAGCTTTCCTGTCGCAACGATACAGAGTGTAGCCGGGAAGCCCAAGGGTGCAGTTATCCATTCTGTTAGTGAGGTGAGTCTCAGTGACACAGATCACATCCGGATTTATCGTGGCAACATGGAGCTTGAGCTCGTCAAGCTTGCTGAACAACCCCTGAGCGTTAAAGTTGGAAAGCTTAAGAGTATGGAAAGTTTTTTTTAGTAGTCCTGTTTGGCAGGCACCCTTTAGGAGGACGAATTTTACTGTTGAATTGAAAGCACATTAAGATCAGCCTCCAGATCGTCTTGTGATAAATTATTGAGTAGTTCTTCCGAACCAGAAAGGTGCAGGGAATTTCCATCGTCGTCGCCTTCAGTCAGGTCGCTCCAATCCCTTGAGACACTAGTTTTTCCTTTTAAGTTAGCTTCAGTTTCTTTTTTTTTCCGTATAGTAATATTGTTGTGTACCGGAACCCCAGCAGAATGGTTGAGAGGATTTGGCTTGAAAAAGTTATCAATAGTTCTTTGTCCATTGGTAGGTCCTTTGGGGGGATCATGCGTGGCAGTAGGGGGAGCAGCCTGATTTGAAGTAGTGGGGTTTCTTGTAGGTTTGCGTCTTCGTCCAGTGAAATGGGCGACACGAGCGCCTGGTGGCCAGACATCAGAACCAATGATGATGTCCGCAAAGGTACTATCAACGGTTACACAAAACGATTTATAAGTTGGGTACGTCGTGCGCAGTGGAAAGCAACCCACAGTAAGCCCAAAGGTGGTTTTAATAAGACTTTGAATGTACTCCACTTTAGTACTGACGTGGAGCCCACCAACAAAGATTTTTGTAATCACTTGCTGACTATTTGGGGGCAAAGCTTGGGAGTTGGCAGTGGCCAAGGATTGTGCATCAAGAGTAGGTCGTTGGGTGGACCAAGATGGCAAAACAGGCCTGTCCCCATTTCCGGAATTAGCAACTGGTGGGGCAGTTTCATTGGATTCACGATTATTATCACGAATATTTTTGAGACGACGATAGTCCCTCCGAGAAAGCTGCGTTCTGAAATCGTCAAATTCATCGATATTAATTTCAGGAATGGCGACAGGAGTCCAAGGACGAGGGCGGAGCGGCGCTTGTTCGTTTGGCGCGTTGGACGAGTGAGAGTTAAGGCCAGTTGAGGTAGCTGGGCATGTTTGAGTTTGGGAAGTGTTGCCGAAAATTGACTGCTGACGAACAGAACTGCTTTCGCGTGCAGTAGTATCATCAAGACGTGGTGGAGTAATGTTGGGATCCAATCCAAGGGCCTTTACAGCATTAGTAAAAAAACCAACAGTAGATAAGTGATCTTTAGGACGGCAGGAGATAGAAGGTATAACCGAATTGGCACGGGAGGGAGTTTCGTGCTGCACCGAAGCCCCCGTGGTAAAATGGACACCTGCGATGTTTTCGGTTTCAACTTCAGGAACCTGGCAAATTACCTCACTCGTAGATCCCATGCTAGCAAAACCCTTTCGGACCTCAACAGTAAGGTTCTTGACTTCAGTTGCAAGTAAGTCATATTTGTGCATGATGTCACCGATCACCCTATTCCTCTCAATGAGGGTGTCTGCGACGGGCGAACATTGTTTACAGTACCATCTCAAACCGGTCACATTACCTGGTTTAAGAAGAGGGAAAACATAGTCTGGCAGATCCAAATGTACGGACCTCAACTAATAGATAGCTAGGGTAGCTAAGTGTGCGTCATTGATGTCTGCATCTTTCCCAGTACTTACCTGACTTCCACTCAGGGTGTGAAAGAGGTAAAGGGATCAGTCCACGCTCGGCTACCCAGCAGCAGCGATAAGGTAAAGCTACGATACAAGCCAGCAAGTTAAAAATTCCGTCCGTCAACGTTACAACCCCTGTTTCCCAAGTACAACAAGAGACAGAACCGAGACTAAGACATCAATCACTGATGTATCCAATTCCAGTGCAACAAGTTTAACCGAATTCGGACATCGTCACCTGAACAAGAAAATGTGTAAAGGCATCTTGGCACTCACTGGGCTAGAGACCTACCATTACTGGGAACTACAATTTTGCTATTTAGCACATTAAAAGGGGTGGACACAATCCATTCTCCGCAAAATTCACTGACCCAGCCAATGCAACCCCACAGCAGATCAAAGATTGGAATTAGTAAAGCACGAGTGTCACCTCATGCTCATGCTGAAGCTAGGCAAATTGACTAATCTTACAATGAATCCAACAGAAACCCTTCTAACCTGCATACGTCGTGGGCCTGCTTTAATGAACGAAATTTGTTCTACTGGATACCAATTAAATGAAGCTGAAACATGTACCTGGCTTCTTAGCGGTATACAGCAGTCTAATCTACTAATGGGAGAAGCACTAAGAGGCAGCCGTGTCCTGACCTTGGAACTTTCGCAGGATGAGCTGAAAGATTACCTGTCCCGCTCCCAAATAAGAGTACCAACCGTATGGCTACTATAATCCCATCCAGTACCTGCAAGCTCGGTGGCCAGGGCAAACACCAGCGCCGCTACAGGTTTCAGTTCTTCCCACGGCTATGATGAGTTATACCCCTACAATTGCCCCTCTACCGCAGATGACAGGGTATTACCCAACAGTGATTGATTACAATAGCAGTTATTCTACCCACATATCTTGTGAATCGCCTACCTGTATCACCACCAAGGGAAGAACCCAGACGTTCTTTCACTCATCGTTTAGCTCCATCACGTCAACGAAGGCCCAGACTACTGCATTTACTGTAAAGCTACTACTCGCACTTTTCGTACTTGTGACCGCGCGAGTCCCGATGCTCATCCACTCGGCCCTCGCAGTTCGATTTGTTTTGGGTACGGACACAGAAGTATGTGCTGCGGCAATGCCTCACATTAACACCGTACCTCTGCCGATCCCCCTTATGGTCAAGCTCCAAACTAATTTCCAAGAGAATCAGCACAACGCCACTCACGTATCGCAACAGATTAATGACAATGTTAACAATCTTATTTCAAGACCACACGTCCTATGCATTGGAAACAACAAAATCATGGCCAGCATCTGGGACTCAATGTTGTGACTTTGATGAACTACCAAACAGTATGTAAATGTAACTCTTAAAGAGTGGTACAAGAGACGAGAAGCGGACAATAAGTTTTTAACCGTGTCTGGCATCTCTACAACACTACGTAATGACGGGAGTTCGGATGGGTCCTTTAATTCCTCAACCCTTTATTCACGATTCCGGAGCCACAGTAGCGATACTTCCAATCAAGGGCGGATCCAAATAACCACAGAAAGAATGCCAAAATTTTTGGAAAAAAACGCAGTTAAATTATGAAAAAATGCACAAAAACGTAGAAAAAAATCATCCTGCGGCCCCCTCCTAGAGTTCGTTCTGGATCCACTCTTGCCTCCAATGGGGTGAATGCTACGGGTATCGTCGTAGGGGATATAAAGGTTATCGACTTTAATCACTCTAGCCATTGACTCTGAACTCCCATCATTACATAATGTTGTAGAAATGCCAGATGTGGCTAAAACCTTTTTTCGCTTCTCCTTGCATCTTCTCGCTTCTCGTCTCTTGAACGAAGGTTTTAATTCAAACGTCTGAGACCAAAGAGTACGTGTGGAAGAGATAGAGGCTGAAACACCTTGTAATGTAGGGCCAAACGTATAATCGTAGCCCATAGTGCATACAACTTGGTCAATTTCTTTAAATTTTGGGGCTCATTAAAGTGGGGGCCAGTTGGGGGGGGGGCTAAGGACGGGGGAGGGAGGAGTTAATATTTTTGAGCTTCAGAACGCAGCAACAAATGTTTTGTTGATTGGCCCACATAGCATGTGTACAACTCGCCCCAATGTTTTAATTATGTGGCCAATTAAAATGGGGGCGGCTAAGTATGGGGAAATTAATTTTTTGGATCTTCAGAAAGGTAGTAACAAAGGTTTTGTTGATTGGTCCACATAGCCCGTACAATGCGGCCCAATGTTTTAATTGTGTGGCCTATTAAAATAGGGGGGGGGGGGCAACAATCAGGCCCCCCCAGATTAAGATTGTAAGTTTTGCACCTTAACAGCCCAAACAAAAATGTTAGCTGGCCCATGCAGCCCGTTGGCTGGGCTACTTGGCCCATTTGGTTTCATAGGTAGCCCGTACATCTGGGGGTAGCTTGACATCTCCCTTTTCATCATCATCTCTGTGGCGTTATCACGCTGAATGTTTACTACAATGAGATTGTTTAATTAGTGTGCTTAACAATTTGTTTGTTCTCGTCTTACAAAACTCAAGATGAAGCAAATTTCAGTAGTGGCTCTGTGTTTAGTCGGAAGAGATGCCATCCTTCTGCTTCGGATTTGTTCACAGCCCCAATCTTCTCGTAGAAACTGATGGAAGGTTTGTTCCAATTCAATACACAAAAGTCGAGACGCTTACATTTCTTCCGGATAGCTTCCTGAAACAGCCAGTGAAAAGCTTGTGTATTAGGGGAAAATAAAGTAGGACCTGGCCGTATTGAAACATTACTAGAAATTAGGACGAAACATCAGTAAGCTAGTTCGGCTTTTAAAGCGAACTCCCATGGTCGGTGTCCATCAATGGTCTTCAACAATTAATTGAAAGACGTGATGCACATGCTTTTATGTGTTGTTCTTTTAATTTCCGATTAATTTCCTGATTAATAATAACCATTATTATGTTTTAATGATGTATTATTATTTTTGAGAGTTAAATCCCTGAAACTTCTTGCCCAATTTTAATGATTTACGAACCTAAATTGACAGGTGAGCATAAAATGCATGTGGAAAATTTTGAATGACTCTGACAGTGGGTTAAAAAGTTGTCTTGGAGAGATGGACAGACACCAATACAGGATAATGTAAGTAGCTCTACTTCGAACTGCGTGTCCTATCAGGATGATGTCACTGATTAGATAAGGACAAGTCGCTCTGCGGATTTTATGAGTCACTGATGACATAATCACTTACTCAGCAGCCATCTTTAATCTCACTGGGTTGTCATCTCGGTGGGCATCTTGAATATCGCGGTCTCATCTCAGTTGGTATTTTTTTTTCAATTTTTGAAAATTTTATATTGGGAGTAGACAATTTTTTTCTTACAATGGGGTAAAGTCATTCTTGAAACCAGGACACTGGGGAGGGGGGGGCGACAGTGAAGTCGGCCACTAACCTATGGGAGCTAGTTGACAAAAGGGAGGTTTATAGTTGGTCATATAGATAACTGTTGGATGGGGACCTCGTTATTACCCGTAATACATTTTAGTCGGCCATACTGTTTTGTGAGGGGAGGTTCCCCCTACAATAATGCCGTTTGGTTGGCAAGTCTAAAGCTTTCGCCAATAGAGATCTCTAGACAGACTGTTTCACCCTTGTTTGGGCTCATCAGTAGAGAATATTTTTGGACGCCAACCATTCTGTAGAATGGAGCCCCATACAAGCAGTAGTTTCTAGTTTTTATCTTGCTGAAGCCAATCCAGTTTTGTGCTTGTTACATGACTGTTTTGCAATATTGGCAGCTAAAGTGTTGTTTCATAATGTAGTGAAATTAGCTTTTCTAAGACCTTGCAGTAATAAAACTATTTAAAAAAAAAATACATTAGCATCACTGGTGTCTTTTGACCTTTCATTTTAAAAATTTACTAGTAGAATCCTTTTAGTTTGCTTTCTACAGAAATTTGTATATTTTTAAATATATGAGTGTCTTGTTGAGTGATAAAGATAAATGTGAGAGCGAAAGTATCCTTTATACAGGGTGGTCCACAAGTCCAACTTTTCTAGTTAGCACCCCTCAGAACCACGAGAGGACAGAAATCTTCCCGTTTATTAGCTTTGATTTCTGTCCTCTCTTGGTTCTGAGGGGTGCTAAGTAGAAGAGTTGGACTTTGAAAATGTTGGGTCGTCAGTTTTTGTGGACCACCGTGAATAACGTGCCAGAGAGATGATTGCCTATCCAGAATAAACAAAAGAAAAGGGCATAGCTTAGATAAGAAAATAAGTCTCCTTACTTCATGGAAGTGACGACGTGGCTGATTAGATTAGGATGAGTTACTGATTGGATAAGGATGTGTCATCCCTGCTGATTAAGTAACCTGGAGTCACCCCACTGATTAGATAATAATCTGCTGATGAAGAGATAAGGACTTTGGAATAAGGATCTTGGAATTTGTGTTCCTCTCATCGGCTATATCGCTGATCATCTCCTGTCCTGACTCAGTTGGTATTTCTGTACATTTAGTATTGGGAGAGCAGAAAAATGTTTTTCGTACATTAAGGGTGGACTGAGTCTTGAATTTAGGATCAGGCCCTTATTGGATGGGTTGTCTTGATGCCCTTATCGTGTGAGTTATGGGGACAAGTTGATAGAGGCAGGTTAATAGTTGGTCTTATAGATAGCTGCTGACTTCTATAGAAGTAAGTCACAGCTGATAGAGCTTTGACATCTGGCTTTTATTGTCAAGGGGCTAAAGAGACGTAATGGCTGACAACTATAGACATGACGGGGGTGTCTTGAGGGAAAGCACTTCAGTGCTAATTTAGACCCCCCCCCCTTTCATTTTTGATGTAAGGTTAAGGATGTAAAAATGAATGACGCTTTGGGTACGCTTCGATATTGGGCCCACATAGTAAAATCAGACTCTCTGTCATGTCTCTGTTAGGCTATTGAAATAAATTATCTTATAGTGCCCAACACTGTTGTTTTCACTATCAATAGTCTGGCATTCTCTTTCTTTGTTCTTTGTTTTCAGTGTGATTTTTTTTTTATCTTAAAATTAAACTGCAATATATATATAAGGGCTGTGAACAACCTCAAGTAGCCAGATTTTTGTTTAAAAATAAACTGGACCTTCATTCTTTTTCAGAATAAAAATACCAACTAATGTTATATTCAGTGATAAGATAGATGGTATTTTCGGCTGCCTTTTTTATTACCCCTCTGACTGACTACCGATAACGATAAGAGAGGCAGGTCTTCTAGAAAACCGATAGATAAGATATTCGACAACTGCCTTTTGTTTGCAAATGAATGATACTGTTAAGATTGTAGCCTTATATGCATTCACTTCCTCCTTAGCATGCTCAAACCCTAGCAAAACCTGGTGGCTTCCCTGCCAGCTTCGTAGTTACCTCACTGTGCATGCGTGGCGCAGGCCTCCTATAAAAGCATCCAATCTGGACCATGCTTCATCTTTCTTTCCTCATAGTCGTAACCATGGCAACTTGGAGGGGAGGCGGCCGGGCAGGTAAAAATAATGTATATTTTTGGTTAGGCAATAAAAACCAATTTCAACCAGGTACTCTGGAAAATTGATGATTTTATCTGCCAACGAAAATATATATTACCTGCCTTACATGCGTTCAAGCAGTCCTTGTCACCGATGCTGGTGGGGCCATGGTAACAGTTACTCGCACTACAAGCTTGCTAAATCAACTGCTTGCTTCAATCCATTGTAGTTTGCGAGTGAAGATTTGGTCCGACTGACCCGCTGCTCCCCATGGGCCCGGGTGCCATGTAGTTATATGGCCCCCAACTGTTGGCCCGTGCAGCCTACGCCGGCGGCCGGCGAGTGATGAACCAAGAACCGACTGACGTAGGGCTGAGGAAGCAAAGCGTTGTTGAGCCTTGCGGCTCGCGATGACAGCAGCCAACTGATAGTGGATGGCCAAGACGAGATCTTGGTGTAGCACTCGGAGGTGGGCCCCTGTTGGTGCGGAGATGTCGTTCTCCATAGTTGACAGTGCTCGTTGCTATGTTGATATACCTGCAGTACTTCATCATCGTGTGTAAGGAACTGGGCTGGTGATAAGAATGGATGCTGTACGTGTTCAGGGGCGAAGGTAACTATAGCTAAATTTGAATAAATAGCTCATATCACCTCGATGACGGTGAGAAGGCTGGTGAAGTCCATGGTGCCTTGGTTTGTGTAAACAGGCGTATGGCGTCGAGAATCCGACACAGATGCAGAAAGGTAGAGTTGGGCGCCTTTGGCCGCTGGGGAGACTGGAACTTGTGAAAGTGAGTAGTCAGTGTATGCCGGAACGAGGTGTCAGTCAAATGGGTTGGCCATTGCCGATATAGAGGATCATCATGGTAGGGCGATGCCCACTAGAAGAGTTTTATCAAAATAGGATAAGATGTGATGAACATAGAAGAATGAAGTGAGACAAAAGACCACTGGGAATGTCTTGGGGAGCCAGGCCCACAGTGGTAACGGCGATGGAGCAACTTTGGCTAGAAGTTGCCGACTGGCCTAGAGTAGATGTTGGAGATAGTACCGGGCCAGCAGATGTGGCGGAGCAGACGCTAAAGTGATAAAGGTCGTACATGATGCATACTTCGTTTCATCTTTCGTCACCAAGTCTCGAAAGATGAACCAGCGCCACAGCCGGGATGGTGAAGGCGGCAACACCAACCTCGACCAGGTCGAATCGTCAATGGAAGTGTTGGATCATTGCAATAACGACCGTGGAACAGATTTTGCGATGGTGTAGAGAGGTGGCTGAAGAGCGACCGTGGAAAAACTCCTTGGTCGCAGGGGTGACCGTGTCGTCTGTTGAGGCGTTGTGGCAACCTGAGCAGTGTAGCACCTTCTTTAATGTGCGAAGGTTGGACCAAGGTATCTGTAGGCTGTTGCCGGTCCCTCCCTGTTGTTTTAGTCTAGGAACAACTCGTTACGTCTGGAAGTCGTTGATGAATGAATGTGGTTATGAAATCAGTCCAGCCAGTCCGAAAAGGCGCTGGATTGAAAGAAGGGTCCAGCAGTTAATGAAGCAAAGTGTCTGAGCTGGGCTTGTCCATGTGTTTTTTCTTCTATGTTAATGTTCATAGTAAGGAACGGCGTGTTCCTGGCTAGTGGTGACGGTCCAAGGGTGTCTTAGCTTGAGACCGTGTCAACCCTGGGTGCCCCTGAGTGGGATCGTGGGCCGGGGCTAGTGACATCAGCTGAATGGTGTTGTGTAGCCAATGCTGACAAGCGAGTAGTGCTGCTGGTAAACAGGCCGTCAATACAACGGTCGGTGGTAGTGGCCAGTCAAGGCAGCAGCTAAACTGGTCACCAGCGCAACGTTTGGTGCAAAATGGTTGGCCCGAGAGAACGGAAGATGTTGGAGACAAATGACAGGTGATCGTCGAGCCATGAATTACTGGTGAATGGTTCAACCAGGGTTGTGAAAAATGGAGGTGGACGAGTCATTGTAGGTCGCAAAAGGTATAGGTGTAAAAACGATCAATGTAGGAAACGACCTAAGCCAAGGAACAATGAGTGGCCTGTGGTAACAGCAACCCCGGGGAGTGGCCTGTGGTAACGGCAACCCCGGGAAGCCGCCCAGTGAACGAGAAGCGGGTTAGCAGATGAACGACTGTTGGCGTCCTGATGTCTTCTACAGTATAACTCTGAATGTAATGGCTGCAGAGAACAAGGAAAGGGCTGAAACGACCCAAGTAGTGGGGAGACGGTCACACTGCTAAAACGAACTGAACGGTTGCAAGGTACGGCGACTGTTTGAGAATCCAACCCTATAAATTCTTGATAATAGCGAAGGACTGGAGTTAGTTGTTCAGAGACAGCCGATGGTGACGGCTATACCGGCGAACTGGTGGGCAAAATCGGCTTAGCTTCAGATACTTGCTGGTAGACAAGGGCGCCCATGGAAGGCAGGTGACCGAGCGGTCGTGTCGATGGCCGTGTCCAACTATATGGAAGGGTGGCTGACACCATGGTTGTTCCGGGCGCCTCACTCGATGGCTGCTTGTCTTTTATGGGCGTCTCTTTGGGTAGTGGATGCAAGCCCATATAGTTTGGGAGCGACCATTTTGCAAGAGGACCAACCATTAACCTACGCCTCATTGACACTGACCTCAGCTCAAAGGAGGTATGCTCATATTGAAAAGGAAATGCTAGCTATCGTCTACGGTGTAGAAAAATTTCACTTTTATACGTATGGCAGGGTAGTTACAGTTTTCAAAGACTACAAACCACTAATTTCTGTTGTGGACACACCATTTGAAAAATGTCCCCAAGAATGCAGAGACTGGTGCTGAGAATTCTAAGATATCAACTCAAGTTACAGTACATTCCAGGCAGAAATATGCAAGTACCGCACGCACTGTCACAGAATCCAATAAAATCCAACAAAATGGAACAATACGAAGAGTGGGGAGAAACATGGCGTGCAGAGTATAATTTTTGGTAGGGGCCAGCGACACTAAACTAGGGGAACTAGCAGTAGCCCACTAGTAAAGACCCACAACTACAGACTCTGAAAAGGCTAATACAAGACTTCTGACCCGACCACATAAGAGAAGTGCCAGAATTAACCAAACCATTCTATAACATAAGAAATAAGTTGCGCATACACAAGACTCCTCTGCCATGTACATCGATTGGTAATACCTAGTGAATGTCGAGTTGATATCTCGCAGAAGATGCACTCGTCTCTCCAAGGAATTGATGTATGTAAAACAAGAGCCAGAGAGGGTTTGTTCTGGCCTGGAATGAGTTCAGAAATTAAATTGTTGGTGCAAAACTGTCTTTTATATCAGGAATATCAAAGAAAGAAGCAAGCAGATCCTTTGCAACAGCGTCCGTTGCCAGACAAGCCATGGGAAGTGATTGCGGTAGATGTGGAGGAAATCAATGGGCTACAGTACATGACAGTAATTGATTACTATTCAAGGCATGTGGAATTCTACCGGATGAACACCACGACTGCGAAAGCAGTCCTAGTGAAATTGGAAGAAACCTTCGGATGCTGGGGAAGACCCCTGGTACTGGTGTTGGACAATGGCCCGCCATTCAGTTCATGGGAACTGAAAGGATTTCTGCGAGAGTGGAGCATAAAACATGAGCCTTCAAGCCCTGAATTTCCACGGTCAACTGGCAAGGTGGAAAGAGCAATCAGACAAATAAAAAGAAAATAAAGAAAAGCTTGCGAGACGGGAAAAGTATAGCAGTGGCCCTGTTAAACTACAGAGCAAAGTGACTACCATCCCCATATGAAATGACAATGGGCAGGCGAATCAGTACCTGCAAAGCCAGAGGTCCTACAACCACAATGGAATACTGCACCAGAGAAAGAAACAATGCATGAAAATGCATTGTAGCAGAAAAAGTATGCCGATCAGCATACAAGGCCATTAAAACCACTTCATGAAGGAAAACAAGTGACAGTTCTGTGTGGGAAGCAGTGGCAACCAGTAAAAGGTAGTGAAAATAGGAACATTTCCAAAATCGTACTGAATTTCAAAGAAATTAATTTTAAATTTCAATAAAAAAAAATTCAAAAGAGTGATGGAACGGTGCTGCATAGAAATCGCCAACATCTGAGGGTGGTGCCCACAATTCACCACCAAAACAAAAGAACGAGAATTCTTCTTGCAGAAGCGTAAGGAGATGTTCAACCAAGGCAAATAATAGCACTGCAACTAACCCGAAACCGCCAAGCTGCATCACAGCCAGGAGTCGCTGCAGCAAGGAACCAGGATCCAGGTTTGATAATCACCAGGGCAGGCCGGGAAATCTGCCAACTTCATCGGCTCCTGGTATTACCTTTTCATAATAGTCTCCGTGAAACCCAGGAAGACAATCAGCGGACATTACTTGCTATTTGCAAGTATTTCTTTTTACTAGATTGATCGTGTCATGTACCGTATTACTGATCTGCACACAACGTATGGCGACAGTGAGCGCCCATACTAGTTTGTAGTTGTGTCTGCTAGGGGCATTTATCATTATGTAGTGTGGCAGAAAACCCGAAGTAAAGTTTACGTGTTAAATCAATAATTGAACCAAGTACTCAAGAGTTTATGAAGTAACACACTAAATGTTACAAAATCGAAAATTAAAACAATCGATTACGTACTGCAGCATTTAATTTTGGTGAATGATAATTTATAGCAGTTCAGTTTTTTTAAGATTTCAGCTCGGCACTCGGTTTACATTTAGGCTCAAAACATAAAATAAAAACTTCACTTTAAAATTAATATGAGTTACATATTTATTCTGACCTACTTGGAAACGAAATAAACTTAAAATTGAAAATTTATGTAGGAAAAAACATTCAAAATGGAAACGAATAAACAGTTTTGATTTAGATTTTGTACAGTGGCGTAGCTAAGGATGTGCATTGCACAACCTGCCTTCTCTCTTTGCACACCTCGCCCTTTTTAGTCTTGCCCTTTCTGAATCTGAATATGCACACGTTTCCTACGATCATGCATACCTTGCCTTCCCTTGATACCTCCCAACACTACTGAGTATGTATGTGATAAAACCAATCGTTTACCTGTGCCAGTGTCTTCCATAGCTTGACTCCAATTCCTTGATGACGGTATGTCGGTTGGACGTAGAGATCTTCCATGTAAACAGCACGACCTTCCCAAGTTGAATAGATGAAAAAATAGAGACAATATCCAACTAACAGCTTACCATCTGGTTCCTCTGGAAACCAACGAAACAGAAAGAGTTATTCGTACATATAGTGTCTGAAAACCCAATTTTTTTTTCACCTTAGAACTTGGGGTTTTTTAAGACCACACTTAGAATTATTAACTGTTAACATAGTTTACCTTTCCTAGCTAAAAAAAAACTTATCAAAATTATTCCATCTCCACGGAAGGATGCATTGGTGAGCGCAAAGACGTTGGGCGTACGCCCATCCTTGGTGTTAATATCATGCTTCAGTTTCAATTTGTTTGATTTTACTGGGTCTCATGTCGGCTGTGACTTGAAGTCACTTACAGCTACTTAGAATTTAGCCACTAAGAAGTAATTTAGTCGAAATCGGAATTTAGCATAAGTTGGCTAAACAAGACTTTGAACCAAAAAAAAAATCTAGAAATTATCCAACTGTCAAATAAAGAATGAATTAGTAGATTGTCTACTAATTCAGTCTTTATTTGACAGTGGGATAATTTCTGGATTTGTTTTGGTTTGCAGTCTTGTTTTAGCCAGTGTATGTTGAATTCTGATTCATTTTATTGGAGAAAAGCGAGGCCGGAGTACGAGCGGGGCTCGCTTTATGAATACACTCAAATGTAATCTTTGTAATCGCATCACGCAATAACCAATGCATCAATTAAAACCAGAGTTTGCACATTCATAACGGTGCACCCACAGATCGTTTGTAAAAAAAAAAAAAAATTACATCAGACATGTCGTTGAGGAATAATGAAGGTGACAAAATGGTGAGGTGGTGTGAGCTACACTCCCCTTTGCTCACTCCAAAGCGCAAATATTTGCAGCCTCACTGGTAAATCAAGATGGATGTAATGCACGCTGAAATTTTCACTGGAATTAATTCTCAACTGGTATCCAAATTTGATGTTTTCCAACAAAAATTCTTCCAATTTGCAGGTGCTTTATCTGCTGCAAAACCAAAGTCGTAAAACCGATCGTCGCAACTGCAATGACATGCAGCGACACGCTATGAAAGCAAATGGAGGCGATGATGCAACTGAAAAGATGAGTTACAATGCTGTCTCCAATGCAACACGGGTTGTTCAACTGCTTGTGCACGATGTGTTGTTTCAACATTAATTTTTTTAAATATATGTTTATGTAACTTTAAGTTATTGTGTTATTAATAATAGATTCGCCCCATTTTGTCAACAGTGTAACTGATGACGCCCTAGTTTCTAAGTGGCTGACTTCTAAGTACCACTAAGTGACTTGAAGCCATACCCGACATAAGATCCAGTAAAATTAAACAAACGTTTATTAAAACTGACACATGATATTAACATTGAGAATGGGCCTACACCTGACATGTCTGCGTTCACCACTGCATCCTTTCATGGAGTTGACCTAGATTTATAAAAGTTGAAGGCATTTTTTTTTTTAAGGTAGAAAAATGTTAACTACGGTTATAGTTATAAAGATGGCCTTAATATCTTTCTTTGCAAACAGAACATAGATAAACTTAACTGGACATCAGCATCTTTTTGTTTAGATGGTGTGCATAACAATGGAAAAGTTTCTAATAAAACGGAAACAGAACCTGCAACTAACAATTTACCTGCAACAATTTATGTAACCTATGTATCAATTAAATTTGCATCCCACCCACAGCCTAATCAAAGTTAAGGAATGCATTTAAAAAAATTTGATTTGGCTACATGTGAAAATGATGTTTCTTATAACAAAATGGGACGAGACGAGATAACTCGATATACCAAGAAATACAAAAAGAAATAGGATATTACAAAAACAAGAACAACTCGAATAAGACGTTTCAATTACTGTCCATCCAAGCCAAGGGACCGTTCATTATTTAAGAACGTGGGTGTGTAGGGAAATAATTAATGGCTTAATTAATATTCATAACAGAAACAA
>JAHWFP010199023.1:0-10579 GCA_023313725.1 Lithobius niger | reverse complement strand
TGCAACTCGTATGCTGTTGACATTCCACATCTAAAACGATCAAGCAAATGATCAGAGTGCAGTGGGCGTTTTTCGTAAGGCTTCAGTTCATAAACAAATTAACTAAACGAAAAACCATCCCCCTTCCGACGTGCGCCTAAACTGCCAATGAACCAGGAGGCGAGACACACGATTTCTACCCCAGTAAGCCTTGGCTTGAAGATTCTTTATCCATCCCCGCTACAAGGCCGTTTCAACGCTGTAGTACGCGAGTTGCTACGGGTTTCCTTTATATCGTTCTTGGTACAGATTATTGTTTTATTCTAATAAATTGTGCTGTGGAAGCTGCACAGTAAAAGCGACGCCAGAGCCGAACACCAGGAACCACACGTCGCTTTATTTTTTGTTACTACCAGATTTTACATGGATTTCCTTGTTTCACATATTTTAAGAATTTTCACTTAGAAGCCCGCGGTCTTTCCCGCTACGTGTGATTCGTTGAAACAGGAACCACTTGTCGCCTATAATTTTTGACGAATATAAAATAGCAAAATAGTATCTCATTTTGCTCTCTGGATCTCAACCACCCCACACTTTACATGGGTTTTCTAGTTTTACTTATTTAGCACAACTTCTCTGGCTTATTGATAAGGAGTGAATCATGTAGGTTAATGTATACACTACCGGCCGAATGTTGCTGTTTAAAACATTACAAACATAGGCGTACCTTAAATTGCTAATGTTATTTCTGGGGAAAGGGACAATATTATTTTTTAAATTCAAATATATTGTGCTGCATAAGCTGTACAGTACAAGTGACGACAGGCACCACTACACACCACTCAGTTGTAATTTGTGTTAGTACGACATTTTACTTAGGTTTTCATGTTTCACGTATTTTAAGAAATTTTTGAGCTGTTAGACCTACGCAAAGCTTAACTCATATCCAAAGCTGCTCGTAAAGTTATAAATATGAGGAGAGAACCAGCTGTTGGTTTAACGTGTACACTACTGGTCGATTCTTACTGTTTGGAATGTTGCAAATGCAGAGGTAAAATATTCTTAATACCTTTTTCGGTTGTTAATGTATTTTTGCTTTACGTAATTTAGTATTTTTAGTATTTAATCTGTTTCGTATCTTTGCGTAATGTGATTTAATTTAAATGCTAAACAGGTTTTCTGTCGTATTGGATTGATTTTAAACAGCCATAAACCTACTCCAACAGCTTTCTCACCCGTGAACTGCACGTGCTTCATTCTTGAATGAGAGCTATTCAGATGCTGCCACTCACAACAACCGTTGCCTCCAATACGTTGTTGCCGCACGTTCCTGAAACGTTCGAAGCTTTCACGAAAAAAATCTCAACAATCAATGACGTCACATATTGTTGCGGTATTGTTGCTGATTGTTGCGTGATTGTTGCGGGGGCTAGATTTTCGTTAATTTGGGGCATTTAGGACCCTTCTCGTTTCTTAAAAATACGCCTACACTAAAAACGGTTTAATTTCCTGTCTTTCGACACATTTTTCACATTTTTAGCCTCTTACTTCCAGAGGAGAAGAGGTATATATATTTACCGACCGTAAGTCTTTAATGATTAAGATGCTATAGTATCTTATAGTTTATCTTCGGCCATATATTTGCATAAGTAATTTAAATTTTTAGGGCATTAGTGTTTTAGTTTTTCGATCCCATGGTAATTATTAGCAAACGATTAAAAATTAGTATAGGATCACATGGTTTTCAGCAATACCAGGTTGATGCGGCGCGAGTTTAACAGGAAAAAGTCGCCGACAGCAGAATCGCCTATAACTTCTCGTTGGAAACAAATAATTTTACGAACTGATAGATTGGTACGCTAATAAAACGTAGCATTACGTTATAAATCCCATTGTAGACATCCGATTGTTAAAAAATGATCGTTAATCATAAAAAGGCGGCTCAGTAGCAGACATGTGTCTGTTAACTGTAAGCAATTGAAAGCGTATTTTGGCATGTTGAGGATAAATCCCAATGCGACAGAAATTTTTCAAATTGTGGAAAATGTAAGGGGAAGGATCAGAGATTAAGAAAAACTACAATTTAAAGGATGAGTGTCCACCAATCATAGAGAAAAAGATGCGTCAATAACGTTGTTTTTGTTATTGACTAGCTAGTAATAGTAACTAGTAACGCTGGCCCCATGTTAAATCCCATTGGCTCATTGCTCACGGTAGCGCAAAATTGAGAATTTTTGCACACGGATGCATGGTGATCAGAGGATGGTCCTTTTGTTGGTTTGGGGGTTGTAGGGGTCAGGATAAATGCGTGGGAGGGTTTTAAAATTCGCCACCAGCGTATTTAAATTCGTTTCTTTTCCAAGTTGCAACCAAAGATTTCAAGCAACAATGGCTTGAATAATCAACACTGGTCTTTAGATTTATTGTAAAAGCCTGGACGAACTAAAAAATAAACTGTAACGAAGGACAAAATAAGGAAACATTAACGTTGCCGTGGATTGAATAAGAATAAAGGGATGTACGTTAGATGATGGTTACACAACAATACGAACATACACGAGCTAACGGGGTTTTTGTTAATAACCCAAAAATAAATGCTTCGTGTTCTGCTGTTTTAGTAACAGCGACCTTCGGGGGTTTCTGCATTACTAAATGTCAACAAATTCTTAAAAAGTTAAGGGGAAGGTGCAGGGATAAACAAAACAACTAAATGCGCTGATTGAGTGAGCGAAGCGAACGAAATCATCGATTGTTAGCCAGTGTGTGCAAAAATTGGATTGTAGCAACTTAAGCATGTGAAGAATGGTCATACAATAAACTAAGCCGTGTTAATTTGGCTAATCTAATGGCTAATTGGCAATGGTAAATTTGACAATTTTAAATGTGAAAATTTATAGAAATAAAATCCCTCTAGAAAAAAGGTACAGCTGAAGATAAGACGGTGTAACCTTATGTACGTTCACAGTCCTATGAAAGTTGTGATATCCACCCAAAACCCAAACTGGTAGAAAAACCCACCAAGTTTCGAAAAACGATCGGCCTTTGAAGGTAGTGGTAATATTCAACCAGGGAAAGGCTGCCAAGGTCAATCCTATTAGCCAAGTTAATCGCACCCAATAATACTTTGGACGTTAAATTAAAACTTGAAGATTGCTACAGCGAGTAGCAATCTTCATGTTTTCATTTAATTTTCGAATTATTAGATGGTGCGATGAATAAACACAAATAATGAGCTTAATTCTTTTGTTATTATTTATTTTGAATTGGGATATACTCCAGTAAAACAGTCCTCTAGCTTTAGTGGATAATAGGGCTAAAAATGTTTTCGCACTCAGCCTGTAACCACTAAAACTAACTCACGCTAATTAATTTGAAATTATACCCCGAGCGCTACGTGCTCGGGATATAATTGCAAAATAATTAGCATTCGTTAGTTTTAATGTCCTATTACAGGCTTCGTGCGAAATTTTAGCCGTATTATCCACAAAAGCTCTCGGGCTATTACTACTGATTATATCATATAAACTTTCCTGTTTAAGTAATTTCTCTTATGATGAGTGGCACTGAACAGCTGCAGTCTCTTCCCTAAGTTTGGACTCTGGAGTGATTATTTCACCATTTGGATATGTTCACACAAAAATACCCAATCGCCAGGGAAGAGTTAAGTCAGGCAAACTAAACTTGTGTTTTGGCGGAAAGTAGTGAATAAAAAAAAAGCAGTCATATGGTGATGACTTGTCTGAAGACTGATCAATGATCAACGTAAAGTTGAAGCAATTCTTTTTATCAGTTATCATCCTGAAAAAAAAAAAGAATTGGCCTGCCAAATGATTAAATTTAAATATGAATCAGCCGTAATGTTTATTAAAACTGACCTCATTGTTCGAAATCAAAAATCAAAATTTGGCAAAAACTATAAATTTATTTTCTAGACGTTATCTTTGTAAACGTGCACCAAATGATATCCACGAATAACCAAAGAAAAACATTGGTAAAACGATTTTTATCCATTCTGTCCCCTTCCACGCCATGACGTGCGTCTAAGCATGGAGTAGTATATGTACGTATGAAGGATGGAAGGTTTTGCCACCAAGTGGTTAAAGCAGGTTTTTACTATTATTTTTACCCTTCTGGCAAAAACTGGTTTTTGTCATGTTTTGCCAATTTGGGCAAAAATACGACAAAAATCGACTTAGAAGTCAAATAAAAAAAAATGTGCCCTACAATAATTAAATATTGCCAGATTATAAAAACTCCCCCTTGAAAACGTCACATCGCTTACGTTGAAAATTCATATTCACTTCTTATTTACCTTTCATACGCTTATTTTCACGGTAAAAGATATTTTTGTCATAATATGTATGAAAATTTAAGCAAAAGACTGTCGAAAATTTGCGTAGATATTGTGAGAAGAATTTTTTTTTACTGTGAAAATAAGCGTATGGAGCGGCTTGCTGGTTTTTGCAAGTTTTAGCCGGTAATAACTAGAAAAAAAAAGGTAAAAACCATGTTTTTGTCACTGTTTTTTCATGCTTAGACCATGAGCATGTGTACCAGGGTTGGATTTTTGCCAAAATTTTTGGCAAAAATCCAACCATACATTTGTCCATGGTCTAAGCATGAAAAGCGTTGTGACGGTTACCTGTGAACCTGAGTGAGGAGACTGAGAGCACCTAAGTTGTTAGATAAGAGGCTTGCCTGATAAATATCCAATCAGGTACGAGATCGAATTCTCTTTAACGACCGTAGGAACGCTGACCGTACGTCTGACGCGATGTCTGGTCGTACGTCTGACCGTACGTCTGTACGACTGTACGCTGACCGTACGTCTGTACTGCAAGGGATTAATGGTGAAAGTGGTAGATTAGCTCTTGCAATACAACAAATACATTTCCTTCTGACAAAATGTACTCTTTCGTCTTGATGATTGTACCGGTGGCGTACAACTAATTTTTTTTTATGACTGCGTCTATAGTTTGATGTCTTGAGCCAGAATTTGTAAGGACGGCCCCTGTGACGAAGTCAAAGGTCAAATATCTAAGGCCAAAGGTCATAAATGGCAGCCAAAACAAAAACACACACAAATTGAAAAAGTTTTTGGGCAAATCTTGGACGAATGTTTGGGCCATTCGTTCGTCCAAGGACATACAGCATCCAAACTGTTCGTCTTATTGAAAACAAACAGTTTGCATGCTATTATGTTCAAAATAAAATTTCCTTCAAAACAGGGGTTAGGAACGCTTCTGGCCCAAAATTGTCGTTTAATTACTAATACGTCATTTCTGTACTTTAACTTTTAAAGGTACATGCTTCCAATGCTGGTTTTCCAGTACGACTCAGTTCTGCAACATTAGTTCACAATTATGTAAATGTTGGAAACGGTTTTATTTTCCATTTTTTCCTCACGTGCAAGACGGTTTTGCTACATCCAATCTAATATTGCAAAAGCTATATATGCGCAGGATGCTCGAAAATAGAGAGAGGGTCTGTACTTTTAACTGTATTTATTGCGTTCAATTGCCAGGTCACATTCAGTTACACTAGTTAAATAATAAGGTTAAAAAAGAATACAAGGTAAAAAAAAAAAAAAAGTTAATGCAATGTTAAAAGCGAAACCAAACGACAGAAAAGGAAGGGGCAATAACAAACTTGCCTAGAGGAGTTTTCGAGCTTCATTTGAGGGCAGTTACGGGGCGGTTACAGAGCGGCCACAATGATAAGTGTATGGGAAAATAAAAACTTGTAGTTTCCGTCTATTGTATTGGTAGATAATGTTGTACACCAATAATTGTAAATTTATAAAAATTAATTAAAACTCCACTCTTGGTCTTAGCACTTTTGCTTGCGTAGACTTTTCCCAAGCAAAGCAGGGATGCTGCCGGTGTGAAAAAATGTGAAAAATGTGAAAATTTGCTAGTGGCAAAATAATATGTGAAAAATGTGAAAAAATGTGAAAAATACGAGTGTTGGTGCGAAAAAAGGCAAAACGCACAAACGAATTAAAAACAATCAAATTATCCGCCCTAATTTTGGGCCTAAGAATTACGTAGGCATGCCTGTGGTTAGAATACACAAAAGAAAATTGGTTGGTTTACGGGCGGAGTCGCTTTAAATTTGCTTTCGCTCTATTGACTGAAATTACAGGGGAATTACAATGGTTACTGGAAAAGAAAAATTTTTATTAAAGAAATGTGAAACTGGTGATATATGAAAAGGAAGAATAGTGATACGAAAATGAAAGTAGGTACGTGAAAAATATGAAAAAATAAAAAACAAGTATGAGAAAAATTTGAAAAAATAAAAAACGGGTATGTGAAAAATGAGAAAAATTAAAAGTGGGAATGTGGAAAAATGTGAAAAAAGCTGGTACTCCCGGCAGCATCCCTGCAAAGACAAAATCAATTCCCCCTCCCTTCTTCCCAGCTCGTAAACACCTCTTATGATTTTCGCCCCACCCGCTTCCCCCAGAGACCAAAGTTGAAATATCTGAGGTTGAATACATCAGTCCACGGGAAGGGGTGTGAATCGATTGAATGAAGCGTTGTAAAAGTCATTTGCTGCCAGGATCCTCATACTTTCTCCTGCAGTGAATTGTTTATTTTGGATCACCCCTGCTGGTTCGTCGCTAAAGCGTTGTGAGTGTATTAGGTTACTTATTTAACGAATGTTTTTATCTTGTTTATTGGGTTTTTCTTGAAAATCATTTAAAGCAAGAAACACTTAAACGAGTTCCTGCATTTATCTAGTAGGCCTAAACGTGTTGTGTGCTTAAAGTTTCTTTGGTTAAATCAGTCTCCTTAAAGGCGCCTTTTCACCTTTTCAACTCTTTTGAGGGAATCTTCGAGCGATATAAAGAAAATAGCGGTAAATTTAAAAAAGAACAACATTTCACAGCAGCACCGCGAATTTTCATAACTAAAACGAGATCACGTGACTCACATTAGCCTATTGGATGACGGAGAATCTGGAACGTGGATGCTGTGTTTAGAATATGGCCAACGCTATCGAAATGGTGAACTGGAGCCTTTGACTGTTTAGGCTAAAAGTCTGTGGGCTTACTCAGAAAAATTATTTGGGTTAAACTGTTGTTTATTCGTGTCTTCGCTCTACACTTTTTATTTCTCTTGGTTGAACTGTTGTCCACGAATTGTATTATAGTGTCTGCGGCCTATCATGAGTTCGCTTCAGAACGACACAGATAATCAATTGTATGTTTTTGGTAGCAGAGTGCCTTGTTGATATCCAAGATGGTTACAAAAACAATAGCAGCAGTCGATTAAAACCATCCCTTCCAGGAAGATGTAGCCGCTCATAAAACAACTGCAGGACTCAAGATAGGCAGCGTACATATTAAGTGCGTGAATTTGGTAAAATGCTTTCCCTTACTATCGCTTTCTAAAATTGGCTAAAAACCCGAATAGCTCTGAAAATCTTTGAGGTGAAAATTTCCACGTCATGCTCATGCTTTTGATTCACCATAATCTCCTTGCCAGGAAATTCCCACCAATTCAGATAGTGGGAACTGTGAACGTTATGGTGTCCCAAACAGACAAACTTTACACTACACAGACAACCAGACAGACAGAATCCAAGACAGACAGACAGTTCACTAAAAACACTAATTTTGTTTTGGTACATGCGGCAGTTCACTAAACTCACAAATTTTGTTTTAGGTGTGTGGGCCATTTACCTAAACGGACAAAATTTGGTTTTGTTACGTGGGGCAGTTAACTGAACACATAAATTGCTATTGATTTGTTGTTATTTGATGCTTCTGTGGTGTATTATTTGTATTTTGTGATGATTGTGGAGTTCGTTGTTGTAGTACATCTTTTGGCTAGACGCAGGTCGCATGGTCACGGACCTCTTTCCTGTATAATAAAATAGTCAAATAGTTCACTAAACACACAGAATACTATTGTTTTGCTACTACACGGGGCAGTTAACTAAGCACACACAAATGTAATGGTCTTTCAGTGCGTATTACCAAAGCCCCCTGAATACAAGGCCGTCTTTTAGTGGAACATTCCACGACACTCATAAAACATCAAAACCTAATAGTTTTGCTACGAAGCGCCAGCTGTTGACACACTCGGAACCTTCCGTCAGTTTTACAAACCCAAAACCCAAACTGGTAGAAAAACCCGCTAAGTTTCCCAAAACGATCGGCTTTTGAAGGTAGTGATATAATTCAACCAAGGAAAGGCCGCCAAGGTCAATCCTATTAGCCAAGTTAATTGCACCGACTAATAGTTCGAAAGTTAAATGAAAACTTGAAGACTGCTACTCGCTGTAGCAATCTTCAAGTTTTCATTTAACGTCCAAAGTATTATTGGGTGCGATTAACTTGGCTAATACGATTGACCTTGGCGGCCTTTCCTTGGTTGAATGATATCACTAGCTTCAAAGTCCGATCGTTTTGGGAAACTTGGCCGGTTTTTCTACCAGTTTTGGTTTTGGGTGGATATCGCAACTTTCATAGGACTGTGAACGTACACAAGGGTACACCGTGTTATCTTCATCTGTACCTTTTTTCTAGAGGACTTTTATTTCTATAAATTTTTACATTTATAATTTTCAAATTTACCATTGCCAATTAGCCGTTAGATAAGCCAAATTGCAGCGGCTTAGTTTATTGTATGACCACTCTTCACTTGCTTAAGTTGCTTCAATCCCATTTTGGCTCACACTGGCTAACAATCGATGATTTCGTTCGCTTCGCTCACTCAATCAGCGCATCCCCTTCAGTTTTGTTTATCCCTGCACCTTCCCCTTAACATTTCAATATTTCATTGACATTTAGTCATACAGAAACCCCCGACGGTCGCTGTTACTAAAACAGCAGAACGCGAGGCATTTTATTTTTGGGTTATTAACAAAAAACCCGTTAGCTCGTGGATGCTCGTATTGTTGAGTAACCATCATCCAACGTGCATCCTTTTATTCTTACACAATCCACGGCAACGTTAATGTTTCTTTATTTTGTCCTTCATTACAGTTCAGTTTTTAGTTCGTGCAGGCTTTTACAATAAATCTAAAGACCAGTGTTGATTGTTCAAGCCATTGTTGCTTGAAATCTTTGGTTGTAACTTGGAAAAGAAACGAAATTTAAATCCCATGTGGCGAGTTTCAAAACCCTCCAACGCATTTGTCCTGACCCCTACAACCCCCAAATAAACAAAAGGACCATCCTCAGATCACCATGCATCCGTGTGCAAAAGTTCAGGTACGTACGCCTTCTCAATTTTGCGCTAGCCATGAGCATAAAGTCTATGGGATTTAACATGGAAAAAATTTTATTAGCTAGCCAGCAACCAGCTAGCTAGACAGTAACATAAAAACAACGTTATTGACGCATCTTTTTCTCTGTGTTTGGTGGACACTCATCCTTTAAATTTTAGTTTTCCTTAATCTCTGACCCTTTTCCTTACATTTTCCACAATTTGAAACATTTCTGTCGCATTGGGATTTATCCTCAACATGCTACAATATGCTTTCAATTGCTTACAGTTAACAGACACATGTCTGCTAGTGAGCTGCCTTTTTATCATTAACAATGAATTTTTTAACAATTGGATGTCTACAATGGGATGATCTACTGTTACTTGGCAGCGAAACACTAGCGTGTGTCTAGATTCGCCGGTTGGCATCAAGAGGTGAAGTTACTTACCAAACGATCCGTAGCCTCCTGTACCTTAATAATTTAATGATATATCCATCTGTGCTGATACAGACATTCATTCTGAGGTGTTCACGGCTTTATTATTGCGCTCCCCAATGATAAGTCCGTACACCCTAGCAATATTCTATGCGAAGGCCGACTGACATAGCTTAGGATTCTCGCTTCCATAGTGTCTGTAGCAAGGGTGGAGAACTCTTCCGCAAAAGCTCTTATCATTTTGAAGAGTTGTTGACTTACTGACTATTATAATACGTTTGGAGTTACAAGAAAACTTGTAGACCTTAACAACCATCAAAATTGACAATGTTTTTTACACTAGCCCCGTTTGGTCCCCTTATTTGGTTCATGGCATTGATGCGGTAAAGGCAGTCCAGCAGAGGTTTACCAAGGCATTGCTTGGCTTGCGCAACGTGTCATATGGAAGACGTCTGCAGATCCTTAAACTTGACCCACTCGAACTACGGAGAATCAAAATCAGTCCCATTCGTACTATGAACATTGTCACGCTTAGCTATTCACAATGCTTGCTACATTATGTTTTTTGTTTATAGCTACACAACGGTATTTTCCCCCTCAACTCATTACTAAAGGTTGATGAATTTCTATGTTTATTGTACAGTTTTCTTTCAGTGAAACAATAACGAGTTAATACTGACTGTAGAGCTTAAAAAGATGGTACCAAAGTCCTAAGTAATGGGTGTACATTTTATTTTTCGTTTGTGTTTATCATATGTTGCCTGATTTTTTTATAAAAGAAATTCAATGTATAGTCGTCATGATTTTTTCTTATAAAAAAATTTCAACTTGTTTTTTTATTTATTATTAAAGAATGTAAAATAGAACCAAAAATAGTGATACACAAGTTAAAATATTTCCCCAAATTTGATGAATTAGACAAAACTTGATGCCCTTTACAAA
>JAHWFP010199021.1:0-17873 GCA_023313725.1 Lithobius niger | reverse complement strand
AACTTTCTTCACTAGGGATTCGAGTTTCGATTAGACTATGTAATATGACAGGTAATGCATATTTTCGTTTAGACAATAAAAACAAAAATTATCCAGGCCTCACCGTGGCATTTTAATATAATTTACTCTTTACGTAGGACGATAGTCTACAGCTTACTGCTTAAAAGAACGGCCTGTAACAGTGCTACAATTCTGAAAACAATTTTCGCATGGTTAGGAATCCACAATAGGCAAAAAGTGTTGGAAGAAGGTAAACAATTTACAAAACCAGCTTGTCGCTTACACACAATGTGACGATCCTGACACAATTTATCCATGGTTCGAAATGCATGATTATCGATTTAGGCATGGAGACAGATGGCAGGTTTACAGTTTGCAATACTGGTTTGCAACTTTTAATAAATGCAAAGATCCTGGACATTTTTTGCGTGGTTATTAATCCCTTATTTTCTTTCAACTAATGCTAATTAATATTTTTTTTTATTTCTCAGAGCTTGTTCAGAAATTAACGAAACGGAACAAGAATTATTGGAGCAAAAACTGAACCACAAAATTGCAGAGGTATACGAGAAGACGTGTGGCCCCAACGTTGCCAACCTGGATTCGTTGCAGATGATGTTGTGTATTGAGAACGAACTTGGAACGTGTTTAGATTGTTTCGAGAAGCTCTCCCCTGACATTAGATTACAAGCCGTTAAGATGAGGGAGAAGTAAGTCTGTGTTAAAACAACAGGTGTGGGAGAGGGTAAGGGGGTAGTGCTGCTAGCCTAACCATAATTTGTACGAAGAGTAACCAGTTTTAAAACTGGGCTTAAAATTAGTGCCATCCCACAACATGGTTTTGCATATTATACCAACTAGGCACAAAATACTAAATTTACTAATTTTTATTAAATGTCATTTTTTCATCTGTTGCAACAGATAAATATAAATGGCTATCGTCATTACTTCACAATTGAAAGTGCTGTTTTCCAACTTTTTTTTCATGCATTAGACCAATTAATTCTAAAGTAAAGCCTGTGTAGTACAAACGCACCTGTGGTGTATTGGACTGTTTTTAATTACTTATGAATGGTTCATTATCTGCAACGATATTGCGAGCAACAGTGGGATACAATAGTGACGAGTGGTGTACCAGCATTTGGTTCCTGCATCTCGTATACTTCTGCATACCCTTCAGCCCTTATGCTTTGTCTGTCTGGAGATAAGGTTGTAGTTGGAAGTCATTACGGTATGCTTTCCCCTACGCCCGTTTCACCCTTATTTTTTTTGCAAACTTTCATTCTTCCCCACCAATTTTCACAGATCCCATTTGTTTTACTTTAATATTTTATACTACCATCGCAAACCATCATTTTCCTCTTTCAATTTTCAGTTCTCATTTATTTTACCATGCTATTTTACACTACGATCACAAACCGTCGTTTTTCCCTATCAGTTTTCACAGATCTCATTTTTTTTACCCGGATATTTTATACTATCATCACAGATCATCTATGTTAAGTCTCACATTTTTTGACGAATCCAATTTTTTTTTACAGACATATAATTTTCCGCCCCAATTTTTCCTATCATTTTTCACAGGTATTGGCCTACTACTTTCGCCCCATGTTTACCCAGAGGTTTTTACAGATCTCCCCCTAATTTTATGCTATCATTTTTTACAAACCTGCAATTTTTCTTGCCATCTTTTTCAAATACCATTTTTGCAGACCTGCAGCTCCCTTTCTTACATTTTCAGAATTATTATTTTCACCCTAATATTCTCCAGGGTGTCACCGATACATTTTCATATTTTATTTTCGCAAACACACACATCATAGACCCGGACATTTCCCAGACATTTTGTTCCTGAAGAGAGAAACAATACAGTGGCTTAGGGTACGCAAACCATTATAGTTGGTGGATCATAAGAAATGAATGCAAACATGATTTCCAAGTAAGCAATCAGAAAAAGAATTTAGCGTGTCAGTCATGCTAAACTTTCAGCCAGCCACTAGTAATACAAACAGTGGCACTTACTGTGGAGTTCAAAGTAACATTGTCAGAAGTGTTTCACACAACGGAGTCAGAATTTAACAGTGACAAAATGCTTATATTTTATAAACTGCTGAATCTGTAAACGTCATCTGAAGCCATTATATGGAATAAGTTGGAACACGCCAACGTGTATCCTCTGTGACTGTAGGGAAACGAACGTTCTGCATTTTATAGTGATTAAATTCATTCTAGCACATACCGTAAATGAAACCTGCGATTCCTTTATATGTCTGAAATGTCCAGCCGGTTAATTTGACATCGTGCGAAATGTCCGTGTTTTTGAAACGATATTCTGTCAACTGGGTGTTAGCGAAGGACCCTTTATTTGCTGCTAATTTTTTCCGTAAAAATATCATTTTGCATCCTTGAATTTTTTGGGGGGGGAGGGTGAGGGCAGTGTGTATGCTTTTGCAGTTGGCTTACGTTATTTACAATGATTTATGTGTATGTTTATTTACTCGTGGTTGAATGATTTGTGTTTTAGACAAAGACGCATAATGCTGCGCGAAGACATGGCTCTAGAACAGGCAGAACAGTTGGAACAGAGACGACGTCGAACAATGGTAAAAATGATGGAAGTTCCTAGTAAATTGCTTAGGCGACGGCCCCTGTCCCGTTCCCCGGCTCCAGTAGTTAAGCTAGACGAGAAAATTAAACTATACACTAGAAGTGAAGAAGAGTTCATATATTTTTTCAAATAAAAGTATTTACTTATAGTACAACAGCATAATTTAATGACTCACTTCAGAAGCTCTCGTAGTGAACAAATCAAAAAGGGAAAAAGAGTGAAAAAAGTATGTTTGTTTTTTGAGAGGGTAAATGCATGCCTTGGTTTTGAGCTGTGTTAAGAAAGTGTAAAATACAAAACAATCACGTAAAGAAAGGAAATCAAAGTCAAAGTGAGAAGAAACACACAGTAGATGGTGAAGTACATTAACACAATGTTAGCTTTCTAATGCGAGCTTCCAAATACTTGGGTTTAATTTCAATGAACTGTGACACGACGGTAACAGAAAGAGAAGTAAATAATAATTACTTATAATTTCTTTTATAGAAATAAATTGCTTTGTTGGGCCAGGCTAACCCCGTTTGCTTAGTGAAAGTATGGCTCGAAATTTTGAAAGGAAAAATAACAACTTTACGAAATTGGCTTCTGAAACCATCTGAATAGGATTCGCTAAAGTCATCTACGGTCATGAAAATGCTCATTTGTTGTGCTCTTTGTTGCGAAGAGTACGTCTCAGATGCTTATCCAATCAGTTCAGGCCAGGTTTTACTTGGTGATAATTATAGCGAATTTCACGCCTTTTAAATTATTGCACTTTTTAATTCCTGTTCACCTGACGTGTTGTGCACTGTGAATAGGAAATATTGCTGATGCCTAAAATTTGCGCAAGATATCTGAAATCAAGAATTGCTACAAAAATTGATATAAACTTTCTGGGACTCGTTTGTAAGTTGAGGGTAATCTCCATTGCCTACCGGAAGTCTTTAGCGTCCACTAAAGCATGGTTAATTTGGAGCATTTCGCAGTGCATTTCGCAAGAGCGACCGTGCTTTGGAGTGGCACGACGTGGAATGACCCTTCTTTAGGCTTTCTCGAGGGTGGCTTCGGCGTGCACACCCTGTCCATGGCTCTGGTGCACCTCTCTCCTTCAGGTATGTGACCAGATAATCCCCTCTACACGTCGTATTTTTGTGATGCTTCTTGTTACATGGAATCCGGAACTGGAGATGTTGGAGTTAATATTCCTGAGCTTAAAGTTGTTGTGCGTAGTATGGTCTCCTCAAGTTTCATTTAAGAAATGGTTGCCATTCCTATTGCATTTGACGTGGCAGCCGATGTGCAGCTTCCTGTGTTCGATATAGTCAGACTCACAATCCAGTTTGTTCCTGTTAGACCAGTCGTTAGCCAGTGTGAGTGACCCAGTTGTGTTTTCTATTTGTTGGAAGATCTGGTCAACAATGCAAGTTGCCTTTCCTGCCTTTGAGTGGGTGAAGGGACATTGAGGGATTGTGGGCAATGAGAGTGTGGATCACGCTACGAGAGAAGTTGTATCTGATGTGGCGTGTGTTGTTTCGTTAACTCGCATTACTACGGCTGCTATTACTGCAAAAAGTGGGCTGCAGCACTTCAGGTCGGTTATTGTACAGTGCCCTAAATGGTTTACCATTGTGGATGGAGAGATTGTTGTCAAGGTTATGAACAGGGCATTCCTTGCTTCAGACACTAAAACGGCGGCTTGGGTGGAGTATGTCATCTAAATGTGAATGCGGTGATGAGGGCACGGTGTCCCATTTATTGCTGCATTGTGCATCATGTCAACTTGTATGCAAACTTATTAAGTGGTGGATTCGGGCTGTGACATCGGTTAAGTACCAAGGATTTAAGAGCACATAGGATGCGATTGCAGGCTGTGGCAAGATTTGCGAAAGCGACTGGTGTCCTAATACGAGTCCTTCTTTCCTGGTACGTCTTCATCCCACTCTAATGTATTTCAAAATTTTGCGAAGTCAAGCATGGTTTGGTTTTGTGCACAATGGGGGTGTTTTATGATCTGACAGTGACATTTTTAGCTTGTGCCATCCAATAGGCCAATGTATGTAAAGCGATTTGAGCACAGCAGGAGAACCTGTACACAGTAGAATCAGAGCAAATGGATGTAGATCACCAGGACATGACCACCAGTGAGTGAAGGAACTGCTAAATTAGTACACAGTGGAGTTGGAAGTGGACAAAAGCAAAAGTGTGAGTGTCGAGCGATGCAGTCGTGGCAGCTGCCTAGTAAATTTGTAACTTTGTTTCGTAATATGGCAGTATAATGAGTAAGAGTGGTGTGGTATTTCTGTACCATGTAAGATTCTTGATGTGTTCGGATGTGTTTTGGGATTTTCGTTATATTAGTTGCTATGGTGAGCGCATACCTCGTGTCCTCCGTTTTCTTGGCAGAGAAGCTCTGGAGGGCCCGCTTGTCTTCCTCCAGGGTCTGCTTGATGAGGGACATGTTCCTTCCTCGTGGCTCTTTACTGTTCTTATGCCTGTTTGCAAGCACAGCAAGCCGTGTACAGCCAGCTTATTACAGGCCAATTTCGTTGCTGTCGCGCTTGCACAACTTTATGAGTGGATCCTGGTGAAGCGGCCAAACTGGCATTTGGAGTACTATATTGCTGACTCCACTGTGCAATTAATTTGGCTATAGAGCTGGTAGACGTGTGCAGGATGCCATTCCGTTTCTCTTGTCTAGCATAAATATAATATGTGGTTTGAACATCAGTTAGGGTGTAAAGGAAACGAAAGGGCTGAAAGCCACTCAACACTGATCCTTAAAATTTAAAACACGACGCATCAAATAAAGCAAAACTCGGGTCTTTCAGATCAACTCCCCCAGACGATAATGTAATAATCACCGAAACCAAATCCGCAGGAAGAAGGTCCATGGCGTGACAACCCTAACTGCAAAAAAGGATCTGCGCATCTCCAACATGACCAGTGGTTTCACAAGTTTATACATACGAGCTCGAGTATATTTCTTCATTGATAACTCGAATAAAGGAATATATATATAGGTAGAAATTCCCTTACAATTTTAAAGGCAAGAATAAGATCCACCTTTAAACATCGTAGTTCAAGAGAGTCGAGTTTGAAGCGCTGTAGGTGGCTCACGAACGGTAGATTTTTGAAGCCCTTCAAGGACCTGGTGAAACGACGCTGGAAAGATTCAAGATGATCAATATCCTTTAAAAGATAGGAAGCCCAAACTTGGCATGGATACTCAAGCAGTGGCCCGACATAAACTTTTAAAAGCCTAGAGCAAAATGTCCGTGTCACCCGATGCAGAAACGCGTGTAATGATAAATCGGCGATTTAGAGCACTGTTTACAATGTGGTTACAATGCATCGTTTGTTTAAGGGTGGAACAAAACCGGACACCCAAACTTCTCACTGAGAAAACATCTGGCAATATGATGCAATACATACCGTAAGATTGACGCTGTTTTCTGTTTCCAGATATCGAGGGCTTTTCAAAGCTGTAAAGTGGTTGACCTTCCCGGCAAGAAGCCAAATTGATCGGACTCTACGAGATTTCTTTTCTTATAATCCGTTTCATAACCTTACAAGAAACTGATGTCAAAGAAATAAGCCTATAGTTTCTAGGGTCCGCCGCATTAGCCTTCTTGAAAATTGGGACCACTTTCGATGTATACCAAACAGAAGGTAAAGTGCTGGTTTCATGGGATAAGTTAAAACGTAAACCAAGGGTTTATTATATAAAATGCGGATCTTGCGAAACCAAAACACGGAATGCCCACCAGGTCCAACAGCATAATTGGCTAGGTGTAAGAGAGGTGAGGGTGGCAAGCACATTTTGTTAAGTAAACTGCACCAATTCGCAGGGGTCTGCAATTTGAATATAGTCTAAAGCTGGGCACGGTTGGTAATCATCCGTAACAAAAAGTTGAAAATGTCGACTTTGCACTTGAAAATTGGTCAAAAAAACGTTATCCCTCACAAGAGGAGAAATGGTTCTGGAAAAATCCATGTTGGCTTTACACACTCTAAAAAAGAACTAGTTAAGCACTCAGCAAGAAGCCTAGTCTCTTTATTTTTCAGGTCCGTGCTCAGTGCTGCCGAAAAAACCTTGGGACACTCGTTAAACCTTTAAAGATATAAAACTGACATGTCGGATTTATACAGTTTCCAAGCTGCAATTTTTTTCTCCGTGCCTTAGTAATCTCGACTGGTAAGTTACTCTATGTAAAGTTTCGATTTGTAGAGTTTTACTGCAATTTTTTACCCTTTTCGTAACAATATCAGAAAAGCTGGTCCAAGCTTCTCAACATTGGTGTCTATTTCCAAATTTATCGTAGACAATTCAGTTTTGAGTGAATTGAAGTCAATTCCTAGACCAGTAATGCTACGTTTACAATTTGACTGGTTCACATTTAATTTAAACCCGACAGTATGGTGGTCACTAAGGCCTTGGTTTGAAGCGTGGGCGCATATATTGCTATTAATGATGTTAATGTTTTGTTTTTTGCAGCAAAAATGTTGTCCGCTATACAGATTATGTAGCACTGATGGAGTCAACGACTGTTTGCGTGCGATTACTGGATGTTTAGTTTCTACACCGGTTCTCGCATAGTGGGTTGAAGCTGGTGAGCCGCTGCTGCATTTACGTGCAGACAAGCTGTTGGTTTCGCTTTGTCTCCGGTACCTGGCCAGGGGTTGGAGTACACCCAGTTGGTCTGGTTTTCCGGAATTATGGATTGTTGGGTGGACGCGCGCTTGCCTACCTAGGAGCAGTAGACCACGAGATGGCGCATCTGTCTGACCCAGGTCTCAAGCCTCTTGCTTCTTTCACCTCTGTCATACCTCCGCGTCCGTGGTCCTGGTGTGTCCATCAGAATGTGGTTTATAAAGTAATGCGGAATGGTTGTGAGGTGTTCTGTGATCTGCTGCCTTGCACAGTAGAGCTTCCGGTAGTGTTGGCATCTTCAATCATTCCATAGACTTAAGCTGAATGTGGTTGGGCTAAAAGTGGTGCCAGTTCGAGCTTAGTCTGTAAACTGGCTGCCATTTCTGTTCTGCGTGTGGCCCTGGACTTGCTGCTTCCATCCTTTGTGATCCTCACCGACTCTGTTAAGCTTGTCTGTTCTTCGTTCGTCCTTCCGAGACCAACCAGTCAGCATTCCTGTGATCTTTAAGGTGAGGTGGAAATTGTGGCACACTGTCCAGACTTCGTGTCCCTCTCTTGTGTGGGTTCGTGGGCATAGTGGGTTTCACACGAATGAGTGCACCGATACTCTTGATTGGACGGCAGCTCTGTCGCCGTCTAACTATGCTGGAGTTGCCCAAGCCGTCCGTTCCACCAAGGTGCCCCTGCGTGCTGGAGTTCAGTGCTTGTTGGCTGGAGAGTGGGACTGCAGCAGGTAGGGTCCTTTTTCAACTGCATCCTATGGTTGCATCACCTCGCACGTTAAATTGGCTGCCTTTGTGGATGGCGCCGTTTTTTCGGACATGTTTTACTAAATGCGCATAATTTACCTTTTGGGTGGGTGTGGTTCCCCCATTGTGGTGTTTGTGGTGCGGTTGAGACCACACTTCCTCACTGTTTGTGTGTAGCATGAGGGAAATTCTACGCCCCAGGAGGAGTGAGTGCGCTCATGAGCCTTTTCTCCTCAGTATTCTTCCCATGCATAAGAGTGATCTGCGACGGCTGCCTGCCGTTGCACGGTTTCATAGCGCTACTGGGGTGCTATTGTGAATATGTGGGAGTGAGTGCATGTCCAGGTGGGTGGCTAGCAGGTGTTTCGCGGCTATAGTGCACCTTGGGTCCTGGTCTGCTGCTGCTGCCAACTGCAGTATTGACGTGTGTCGATGGTCGTGTGTATCAGTTCCTCCACCAGTCCAATTTTCTGAAATTCTCGTGTGAAAACGAAATCTAATCTACACGGCCGGTTGTGGTGTTTACTCTAATTAGCACCCCATTTCAACGATGATTGCTTAACAGCTACAAAATAAGCACACAAAGCACTAACACCACTGAGTAACCAATACACTCAACCTCTAAACAGTTCCTATACAAAGAGTCCAGTCGCGATGCAATAGGCCACTACCGCTCTGAGGCAAGAAACACCACCACTGCTTCCATGCGGCGACGCCATCAAGAAAGATTGTACATCCTTTGGGAAACGACCCAGCCAGATCGAACGTGCCACTTGGAACAGCGGGCACCGTAACAGAAAGTGTTCTATCGTCGTCACCTCGGTATCACACTGGGGAGACCCCATCTTCCCACTTTGCCAACAGAAAGTTCAAACCAATGTGCCCCAAGTGAGGTCTGGACACCACTACCGCTGCCCTACGTGGCAACAGGCCTAGTTCGGCTAGACACGAAATTGATTCATGTTAAAATAACAGGTACCAGCCGTCTTCTTAAACCTCCCATACACCACAGAACGATCAAGGGGTTTATTTATTCACAGGACCCTTGGTCCGAGACCACTTGCCCTGATACAAAATCTAAGCTAAGTAAGGTACACAACCATAATCTAATAAATCTTAGGTGCGCTGTTAGTGGCCAGCATGTCTGACCCTTTCTCACCTATTGCAATTCTTGGTGCAATGAATCATATTATTATCTACATATATATACGGACCGGCGGCCAAGTCACCGGCCACGCCATTCCGTCGTACAATCAAGTACCCCACCCGGTAATGCCATCTGTTGACGGGATTCGCCTTCAAATTCGGGTTGGGACACTTTTCCAAAGTCTTCGAACAAATTGCGCCACTTAGCAAACCTGCCATGTCGCCGTCTATTGACGGCCTTGGACTACAAGTTCGGGTTATAACACTTTTTCCAAAGTCTTCGAAGAGATGGCACCACTTACCAGACCTGCCCCACCGTTTTTGTGTTCCTTTTTTGTATTTTGGTGGTGCCAAAGCGGCCAACAAAGTTTTAGTTCCGTGGACTGTGCTATTGTTGGCGTTTGAGCTTAAAAAAAAAACAACCCTTGTCTACTAAACCAGACAACTTTAAACCAAACGACGATTGGTTCTTCATTTCGAGGCCCCCTCCCCCCCCCCCCCAATGGGCCTCGAAATTGGCAGCCCAATACGATGGAAAGGCGTATTTATTTCCTAAATGTTCACTTCCAGAAAGGAGTTAAATTGTTTTTAAGGGGGCGGCAACAATCGTTGCTTGCCACAATGTCGCCATGCATGGTACCGAGGTGAATTGTTTCAAAGGATTAACTTAAACATTGGGTTACTGGCTTACTGAATGCTGGATTTCTCCGAGCTTTTTTTTGGCCTTCAGTGAAACATACGATTACGCATGCGACTTTTCCGGGGCTGCACCAAAGGGGAAATGTCACATGGCGGCGTTTTTGGGGGATGCGGGAGAGGTGCCAAGGCAAGTGTGTGTGGCAGGCAATGCGTGCTACCGAAGTGATTTGTTTCAAAGGATTAACTTAAACATGGGATTACTTGCTTACTGAATGCTGGATTTCTCTGTGACACGTTTTTTTTTTAGCTTTCAATCAAACACACGGCAGCGACTTTTCCGGGGCTGCACCAAAGGGAGAATGTCATAGGCCACGTTTTTGCGGAGGGGGAAGCGGCCAAGCGTGTTTGGGGGGTTAAAGTAATTGTGGGGGAGAGGGCATATATGGGGAGCCTTTCACATGTTCGGTCTTCGGTTTGATAAATTAAAACCAAAGACCAAACACATGGAGGGGGGAGGGGCACGGGCACAACTAGTATAATCTTATAATCTAATACCTGAACAACTTAAGACATCAAAACCAAAATACCAGAAGTGCCCGCATTGAACTGGCTGAGTAACGGAGCACGGTAACTGTCACTGCACAGTATCTCTTATCCTTGCACCCCATCTCAATGTGTACAAGAAATAGAGCACCTCAACCGCACATTGGTGACCTCTTAACATGCCAATGACTCACTACTAGAGCACGATCAACGATCTTAATATATACAACAATTCTAGTAACAATACAGCAAGATTGATTTGATACCGTTATATCATTGAGGACTGAGATTGCGTCCCAGTCCTCAAGGATTGAGAATGTCTGTTTATTTTGAGAACTGAAAATGTCGAGGGCCTGCCATTGTTGGTTCTTTGTATGAAGCAGGCTATCTACCAATGTCCGCATTTTAGCAAGACATTCAAGACGCACGCAACGCCAATGATGAAGTGAACGTAGTATTCCAACAATGCAAGCCGAAAGGGGAAAAAACCGCTCTTTTGCGTAGTGCTTTATTATAGATTCGAAATTGGTATACAGGGTGTTTTAAAAAAAAAAACGCTTCACGTCGTATTTTTCTAAGTCCAATAACCATTCCCCGTCGCTATAACCCTTATCCCTGACGTCAGTAAAGAAATCATGAAAGTTATTCCTGACCTCAGGAAAGAAAGCTTTTATTTGCTTTTCAAATAAGAAATCAAAAGGTAACAAAAGCATTGGACAACCCTGGTTGGTGGGAGGAGAACAAACCAAACAATAAAAGCCCTTTATTAGATTTCGAGTAGGAAGGAAATAAAAAAAATTATTTGACCATCAAGCAAAATAGCTAATATAAAGGCTGGATTCCAAATAAAAACGCAAAAGGAAGAAAACTCATGTGGCACCCCGGGTTGGTGGGGGGGGGGGGGGGGGGCGAGGAGAGAGGGATGGACCAAAACAAACAATATGTGCATTTACTTTTTAACTTCAATAGGAAGAAACAAGAAACCATTTATTTGGCCTTCAAATAAAAAAAATTAATATAAATGTATTTACAGTATTTAGATTTCAAATAACAATTCACAAAAGAAACGTAGTCACGCCTTAAATACGAAGATGATTACGATCGACACATTCAGTTCTGTGAGGAATTCGTAGATTTCAAATATAATAAAGCAAAAGAAAACGCACATGTGGAACCCTGGAGAGGGGGGTGGGGGGGGGAGAGGACTTTGCCACGGTCCCCCCTTCCCATTGCCGGACCAGATACGCTAACCTCTAGAAGGCCGACGTTTGACATTTTGTTTCAAACTAGTTATAATGTAAATTAAGTCCATCATTAAAGTTTAGAGACAAAGAAAGATGTTCCAGGTGATTGAATCACGAACGAAGGTGTTGGAACTGTCCTCCCCCAGCAACGATACACTCACCACATCTGCTTTCCTTACCTAAGCATATTCTCCTGCATAAGTCAGGAGTAAATGTCTAAAATACAGCAGTAATAAGAACCTGCAGTTAGGGCATCCAATCCCGGGATCTCGAATCCCGGGATCCCGGTAATTTTTTAGTCCCGAAAAACCCGGGATTTTGGCTACCTAAATCCCGGGATTTACGGGATTGAAAATAGGCTAAATTCGTATAAAAAAGTTATAAATTAATTCTTTTTTTTTTTTCGTGAATTTAATGTTGCCTTCCTCTCATCTATAGACTCAAGTCTAACTACTAGTAACAACATATAAATTCTAGACCAAGGTTGGAATTCAAATATTCTTCAGTGTCCTTGCAACACCATCACATAAAATGGATAAAAATTCGTCTTTTGCTTACCATGGTGTGAGAAAGAAAAATGAAAGTTAACACGCAATTACAATTGCACACACAAAAAATACTAAAGCTGAGTTTTGTTTGTCTCGTTATTGCAGCGTCATTGGTCAAAAGGACTGCAACATCGGTCCTTGTATAAGCCTCAGTGTGAACCTCCATGACGAAAGTCAAACTTTGAAACCCTATAGTTCCCTCCGGAATTGACATACACCAACGAAATTCGGTAGTTGGAGTTGCTTCATAACTTTTTCACGACATTAAACATTTTAGTGACAACAATAGAACCGTTTAGCCGCCACAGCTTGGCAATTTCTTATTGTTGTTTTTGTTGTTATTCTTGTTGTTGGGGTTCTTTGCCCTTACCTGGATCGAACCTATGGATCAATTTTTAAGTTCTGTAGCTTAAACAATGAATAAGCCCTAGAGCCTTTTAAAGACTATTTTGATGTGACAATATTCTTGTTGATGTTGTTCTTGTTGGGGAAAATTTTCTCTTAACTAGAGATCGAACCAGTGAACAAATTTCCAATATTTATAACTTAAAATGTAGATATTAATTAAGGACCACAACATTTCTACACGCTCTTTGAATATGACTACATTTTAATGTGACTACAGTACTGTTGATGTTATTCTTGTTGGGGGAATTTTGCTTTCACCTAGATAGCAAACCAATGAACCGATTTTAAAGTTTTGTAGGTAAAACATAGGTGTGAACAAGGCCCGTGTGTGATTTGAATGTATCTACAATATTGTTGTTGTTGTTATCTTGTTGGAGAAATTTTGCCCCACCTAGAAATAGAACCAATGAATCTATTTTCAAAATTTTGTAGCACAGTCTACAGAGTGCATAATGTATCACAGCTAGATAAAAAAATAACAACTTAAAAATACTCCCATTGATTTAAACTTCAAAAAATAGCTGATCATTTCAAACAAACGAAGAATGTGCTACCAACTAGCTGTTTTCACTAAGTTTTCACCTAGTGAGTAATGTAAACAATGAAGTTATTAAACGTAACCTTCAATTCATGTAGTTTGTTTTTGCCACTGAAAATAATAAGAATAAATCCCGAAATTTCGGGATAATTCCCGGGATCCTGGGATTGAGAGAAAAGAATCCTGAAATACCAGGATTACAAATATATGTCGGGATTGGATGCCCTAATCGATTCATCAGCAAAATCAACAGCTAATGAGATAAAAGAATCAGTAACGTAGCGCGAAATGGGAGCAGTGGCGTCAGACGTGTTTGAACTTTGACGTTAAATCTCACACTGTATTTCGTGTAGCTGTGTATACTGAGTGGACAGACCCAATAGAACGGTAGAAGGTCCCTGGGTTTACCTACGTTGCGGCCTCCTTGGATTCCATGTTGAATAGCTCTTCCTGTGGACGTCAGATTCGTTTTATGATAAATTATTTGCATTCTATACAACCAAAAAACAACAATTTGACGCCTGATTCATCAATGTAGATCAAATGTACGATTTTTGTTACGAAAATGTACGAAAAGTCTGTACCGAGGAGGACGTAAAGAACAATATTTTTAAAATAAGTAAAACACGAAAACCCATATAAAGTGTATACTAACACAAATTACAAGTGATGTGTGGTTCTTTGTGGTTACATTGATCAATCACTTTTCTGAGGAAATGTTTACGCTGATTAAGTGAGCGAAGCGAACGAAAATCAGCGTTTGTCATCAGAACAGCGCTTTTCTAATAAATTGCATGATCTTTTTGCTTGCCTCCTTGCACGTAAAAAAAAATATTGACCTTCTCTCGAGAGGTAACCGATATCGCATTCAACACTCTTATAATTTGCTTGATCGTTTTTTATTTAGAAAGTCTGTCTGTATCATAAGTGTTGCAGCAAGAAATCTCCTCGAGCGTAGGGAGACGACGCGGAATGAGCGAGCGAAGCTAGCGACACCGCTAGTATGCTTTTATTGCTTACAGTTAATAGACATGTGTATTGTTGCGTAAACATCATCTAACGTGCATCGCTATTCTCATGCAATCTACAACAACGTAATTGAATGATTATTTCGTACTTCGTTACAGATCAGCTTATAGTTCGTCCAGGCTGTTACAATAAATCTAAGGACCAGGGTTATAGTCTAAGCCATTGTTGCTTTAAATCTTTGGTTGCAACATGGAAAAGAAACTAAATTTAAATTTCGTGGTTCCTAATTTCAAAGACCTCCCACGCATTTATCCTGACACCTACAAGCGACAAAAGGACAATGTTCAGATCACCATGAATTCGCGTACAAACTTTCAGCTATGTAGGCATTCCCAATTTTTCACTAGCCGTGAGCAACGAGTCTATAGCAGTAACATGGGGCCAGCGTTACTAGCTAGTCAGTAACATAAAAACAACGATATTGACGCATCTTTCTATGAGTGGTGGACACTCATCCTTTATTTTTTTTTATCCCTGTACCTTTTCCTTACATTGACCACAATTTGAAAGATTTTTGTCACATTTGCCAAAATATGCTTTTAGTTGCTTAGTTAACAGACACGTTGTTGTTACAATCAGTTTTTTTAACAATTGGATGTCTACAATGGGATAATCTACTGTTACTTGGTGGCGTCACACTAGCGTGTCTCTAGATACAGCGTATAAGGCTGCACTCTCATCTACTTCAGTGTTACTCTAGTCACTTCGTCTTCTTTCCGTTCATCCTATTAATACAATACACCAGCTTTCAAGATTTCATATTCATGACTTCAGGACTGGTATTTGATTTTTATTTTCAACGACAGTTCCAGGTTTTCAAGGAGTCGCACGAATCCTGAATTACGTTACATATACGTCTGTACTAAGCACATTAAAAGTATGTTTTTTACGATTTTTCAGCGATACCGTTTAGCCAAGTAGAATGAACACGTGGACTAAACAGTACAGGAACACTGCGGTCTGAAACCTTACAGGAAAGTTTGTGTTACTTTGCTGTTTTGATTTTGGATCAGTTAAACTTTCATCAAACGAGCTCAACGTTAGAGCTCACCCCCCCCCCCCCCATGTTAAAGCCGAAATGACGCTTAATATCTCCGAAAATCGTAGATCTTGAGGCTGGATAAGAGCAGAAACCATGAAATTCGTTTTTAGCTTGTTCTTGTTGTTAGCACGACTCGTTTCTATTATGCTCTCTACAAATTTTTCGTATAACACTGGTTCTTAGCTGATATTACAAGTATTGCTCTGTAGATGTGCCCTTTTCATAAGGTCTTTTCTAATTGGTTAAGTGGTTCAGGGGTTGGGGGGCTCCAAACGACCAGATTGTTTTACACTGTTTTAAACATTGTTGTTATGAAACGATGCCAATCGCCAAACACCAGCTGCAAGACGTTGACTGAAGATTCAAAGGATGGTTCCCATATTGGTTTGTGTAAACTGTAATTAATATAAGATACAAAACATCTAAACAAATTAATCTAAAATGCATGGTACGCAGAGCAGCACGAATTAGAAAACAAAAACGAACTCGTTTGATGCTTATAAGCTAAGTTGTAGCTGATTCGGAATCAAAACAGCAAAGGAACAAAAATATACTTTGCTTTTTGATGATACATATATCATTTATCAAGATCTTCAAGATTGTTACGTGTTTGCGGTCATAGTGTGCCTTGGGTCCTAGTCTGGAACCCACGAACACCTACATACAGGCGCATACAAACCCGGACCCAAAGCACACTTTGGCCACAAACACGTAACAATCTTGAAGGTCTTGATAAATGATATATGTATCATCTAGAATTTATAGGGTTTGGGAGGAGAATTTGTAACTTGAGACCCCTTCTGAAACGTCTTAAATCCATTTCAATTAGCCGTCTAAGTTTAAAGAGGGCTCCACAAGTTTTATGTGAAAATTTCTACTCAGTTTTCGGCCTAAAACTAAGTTAAAGTAAACGGAACTAGCTTGTAGGCTATTTTATTATTTAGTTTAGCTTGGTTGTAATTTAGTTTACTTTAGATTTGGGCTGAAAAATGAGCAAATATTACCAGATGGAACGTTTGGCGCCCTCTGAAAACTCGGACGGAACTAATTGGAATGGATCTAATAAGTTTCAATACGGAAAAGCGAAATATATTTTTGTTCCCTTGCTGTTTTTATTCCGAATCAGCTAAACCTTGAGTTCATTTTTGTTTTCTAATTCGGCACTGTTTCACGTGTCGATGGATGTAATTTGGCTCCTTGCTGTTTTGAAATTGGAGTTGGCGCTGTACTAGTTTTGTTCTTGGTACTGTAAGAGCTTTGGGTTTTTTGTTGGTACTGTAATAATTTTGGTGTGGGTGTACGGCTTTGGACCAGGGCTCCTAATAAATTCAATTCTTCCTCCTGTCCAATTTTCTAAAAATTTTAACCCAGTTTCAACAATCTTGGTATGTTTCAACAATCTTGGTATATACAACAATTCTGGTAACAATGCAGCAAGCTTGATACCGTTATACCAGCTCTAGAGGATTGAAATTGCATCAAAGTCGTCACGGATTGAAATAGAGAATGTCTGTTTATATATTGAGAACTGACATGTATTAGTCCAGCAGCACGCAGCGTCAATAATGATGTAGTGAATGCAGTAATCCAAGGTGACAGGAAAAAAGTTCTCTTTTGTGTAAGGTCCATTAAGGATTAGAAATTGCTATTCGTAGATTAGAACGATTTGACGATTGATGGGATTTCCGGAAGAGTACTGAATGTTGCTGAATGTTGTGTTGCGGCCACAGTATTTATTACGGTGGAAATAACTTCCGATTTAAAAATTAAATTTACACAATGCATCTAAGTGCTGTTGTGCTTTACGAATTAAAAATAACCTTAGCGTTAACAGCACTTAAACGTATGTATAATTTTCTCCAGTATATTTGATTATCTTACCCATAAAAAGGTAGTTGCCACCTTTTCACCAGCGCTCAGCTTCGCCAGCGCTCAGCAGCAAACAATGCTTTAACAATGCTAAAAACAACAATACCTTTTCCTTAAGATAGATCAAGAAAAAGAAGAAAATGTTGCAAACAACGTCTTTACAAACATGCACGCACCGAAACCGTGGACAAAGCCACTAAATTTCAAGACGCCGCCACACTAAATGAAGTAACGTAATCGTGGACTCGTGTACTATAACAAACCAAGTTGTTGATACGCCATATAATGTAGGTTATGAAAAAATGTCTTCTCCATGTCGCATTGCACTTGATTTCATGTAGTAGAGTAATCGGGGTTGAGTTTAATGAAAAAAAAGGTATGTCGGAGGAAACAATGCTGCACGATTACTAGGAGTGTTCGGGGGGGGGGGGGGAGTATAGGTGGAGTGGGAAAATACGTGGAAGGAAGAGGCCAACTACACTTGAAAACCTACTACAGGGCTTAAGACAAATGTGCAGTGCCCAAAAAAAAGACAAGGCCACAAGACGTGAAAGACGCAGTCTGCTCCCGAGTTAAGGAAATGAATGAAAGATGGTGAAATGAACCACAGGATACATGTATTGAGTGAGCAAAGCCACCTTAACATCATTACCCATCTTCAAAAACCGGCATTATTTAAATTACACATTTCACTATTACGGGGCAGGTGTACTACTAGATTCGCCGTCTTGATGACGGGCTTTACAACTAGTTTAAAGTAAAGGAATGCTCCCTCGTTCATTGTTATGTTCCAGTATCCTTGCATTATAATATGATGGCTGGAGCAATGGTTGTAGCATGGATTTTTCAACAATGAGCCTCTGTAAGCGATTTAATGCAC
>JAHWFP010199019.1:26088-56438 GCA_023313725.1 Lithobius niger | reverse complement strand
TGATTCCCGATGCTTCTTCCCCTCCCATTCTATTTCAGTTTTGGTGGGAACTTCGTTATTTCACGAATTGTCTCTTACTGAACACGTCTTTTTCTCTCCACCACTTCCCAGTAAAAGAAAAGAATTTGGGAGGAAACTTGTGACTTCGAGTCTTCCTGTAAATGATTCCGAAGGTAACTTTGGTCGAGTAGCAATCAGGTCATGAATGATGAATGCACACATAACTGTGTTTAGGCAGTATTTGTAGGTGATTTTACACTAGATTTGTTGTAATTTTTCCTCTATCGGCTTTATTTTCCGTGACTTTTTTTCCCCGCGGCTATTTTTTCCATCGGCTTTTTTTTCCATCAGCTTTTTTTGCCGAGGCTGTTTTTATCCGCAGCTTTTTTTCCATCAGCTTTTTTTTGGGGGGCTTTTTTTCCGAGGCTCTTTTTTCCGTTTACCCTGGGCCCATTCTTACACCAACCCAAAACAGACAATTACCGTCAACAAACAAAAGCAAAAACTTAAAAGTAAATAAGAAAATGTGGCAGTGGGGGAGGGGAGGCAGGGAAAAATGAGAAGGGAAGAAAAAAAGTGGGAGGGAGATGGTTACCAAGTTATGAGTTAAACAAGTGACGGAATAATTGAGTTTTATAGGCCTGTTTATCAGGGCTGAACCGAGCTTATCCAGAAGTTGTCAGAAGTTAACCATTTTTATTTTCAAACTAGCCTACCTCTTTGTTTTTCAATAAAGAATATCTAAGACTTACAGCCTAAGATTAAAAAAAAAAAAGTAACGTATGTTTAACAGGACTGAGTGCATACTACCATTACTCCAAGGTGTTTGCCCCCCTGTCTGAAAACCATGCCCATGGTTTTTTTTATGACTTGTAGGCAACTTCGGCGCAAAACTGAGAAGCCTCACGAGATTTTTCTGAAATAACGAAAACAAGCGATGTTTGATATGCAGGCTGTCAATAGTTCGAAATTTTGATATCTTTGTTTCCCTAACAAAGATCAAACTGACTTGTAAAATTACAGAAAGAAAAAAAATTCCAGATTGTTTGCTAAATTTTTGTCATAAAAAAAACCTACCGCCCCTATGTTGTTTTTCGGTGATAAATTCCCATTAAAATTTTTAAAAACGTGTCGGTCATAACTCGTAACAGCACTTTAAATCTCTTGGTCTTATTTTTAGATTTCATGCAAGATGATTTTTATTTAAGCCTTAAAAAAAAGCCATCATACCATATGGGTCATGATTGCCAAGTTCTTCATCTGTTTAGTAATTTCCTACCAATCGGTAAAAAATAAAGGTGGCCGTGAAATTGGAATAAATATAAAAGTTCGCTTCGTAGATCACACAAGAAACGGAAAGAGCCGTTTAGGTAAACTAATTGTTCCTCTTTTTCTTCATTCCTGGCAAAAATAAAGTATAGTAAATAATTTCGAACTTTTCTTGAACAACAAACATAGTACGTAGCGTGACTATACCGTTTGTTGAACAAAAAAACGCGTTTGGTCCTATTCTTACAGCCATTTCTCTGCTTACTCAATACACGCAGCCGACTGAGTTGTCCCCACCATGTGCGATCAGCGGCTCTTCAATTGTCAGTCAGCTTCCCGGGCGTCCCGCTACGGCGTGTTACCCGCTTGTTCCAGATTGGTCGAAGGCGTGAGGTAAAAGTATGCCACACCCATTCACGTTTGTGGCATGAAAATTCATGTTCAAGTGCTCCCTGAGCTTAGGACCACCATAGTTGAATTCAAAAATTGTGTTTCGCTTTGGAGTATTGCCACCAAAAGGATGTTATATTCAAGATGTTACGAGGCATTGTTCGTATGGCGTACAGGATCAACCAAAAACTTTTTCCATGACACGACGCTGCACCCTTTCGAGTGCAGAAAGATATTTTTTCAAGAAGGGATGCCAAAAATCAGCCCCGTATTCCAGCAAAGTTGGAGCGACTAGATGGATGGATGGTCCTACCATTTATCATTCTTCTTTGGTATTCGAGTATTGGTCTAATTATTGTTAGATATAGTTTGAGGTGCACCTGACGTGTCTAGAAGTAATAGTGCGATTAATTAAAGTATTTAGTTAGTTAGCTTTAGCAATAATATTAGTCACATGTGCAGCGGGTTTGAGGATAACGTCAATAGTAATTCCCAAGTCATTCATATGGGTTATTGATTTTAAGTTAGTAGGGTCCCAGCTATATTCGTGGTGCAGGTTGTTTGGGCGATTTGTCTGGGTGAATAGATAATTCCCAATTTATACTCTTGAAATCATGTTCTGCTTAATGCCACTACGAAAGTCTTCAAAATATAGCAAACATATTGATCTTTTACATCATATACTATGTCTGATGTACTATATGCCAAGTATTCAGGAGTAGGCTGGGGTGCATGTAATGGCACCCACCATATAGGTGTGCGTCATTCAGATATTCTTTTTCACGGCGGCGGTAGCATAAATCGGTACACCGACATTCAGAGGGCAGCGGCACCTGTAAACAAACATTTAGGCTGTGGTGGCTGAGATATAAAGTACCTGATATTGTAGTATTGTATAAACCTGAATTTGTATTTTTATTTGTTGAAAAATTTTACTATTTGTAATCACTGCAAATCACAATGTTTACGAATTTTTATTGCTATTAAAAACAGTCTAAAGACTATTTCAATTTCATATTCTTTTAACGACAGCTAAAGTTGTACAGCACTTCGGCGGCGGTGCGATGTGGCAGCAACTTGACCAGCGGTGGCCAACGAGGGGTTTGATTTTTGGCTCACCAGTCTTCGTCGCCGCCGTCGAAGCATCTCTGTGTGGCGTGGTAGCGCACACTTCAGAAATGTTCGCTTGGACACCGGATATCCGTTCCTGTAGCGGCTTCATTTAAAAAGCTGTACTTAAATACAAACAAATTGGGTACATGAGAGATATTTAGTTTGATTAAAAAGTAAAATAGATTATTAATAAATTTTGAGATAATAAAATAGTCCCATAATTCTTAAACTATCTTCAAATTTAGTGGAATAGTCTTTACAAACTTAGGAACAGTCGTAAATATTTTGTTTTAGGCTTCTCTAAATAGTAAGCGGCCATCTTGCTGCCTGTTTACTACGAAGTTTGGTCGTGTGTTTGTGTGACAATTTTGAAACTTATCGGGATAAGTGTAATTACGTAGGTATACATGTTTTGTGGATCAGCTTTTAAGATCTTGATGTTGGTTACTGATAGTTTTATTTACTCTTTTGTTCGTTCCGATGGCTTATACACGAATTTTCACCATATCCGTGAATGTGTGAAGACCCCAGAGAGCCTGCGACGTTTATTTATTAAATCCTTGATTAAATTACGTTTTAACTCGAGGACAAAATTAATGTCGTCGTTTACTTTATTACGAGATGGTGAGAAATATGTGCTATGAAAATCTGCAACAGGTGTTGTGTTCCTCTCGGTAATAGCTAAAAAGGTACTGCGCAATAAAGGTAGCTAGCTACCTTAGCCTTGTTTCAGGCTAGACATAAATTTGGTTGACGAAGCTAAAATTGTCCATTGCCGGTGTATGTCGACAAAGCGCATTTGGACCAAATAATTAAGGCTGTGTCTCAGGTCCCGGTGACGGGATCCAGTTTATAAATACTCAGGTCCCGGTGAATTCGTTGAAAACAAGGCATTCAGCGTGTTAAAGTGAACCTAACCAACGTAACCTAACCTAACCTAAACTAACTAATCCTAACCAAAACTAATATAAGTTTGCCTAAAAACTACGGTTTTTTTGTTTGCCGGGATCCACACACGCAGAACTCTGGTCCCGGCAACGCGTCCAAAAAGGCTTGAAACAGTTACAGCCCAACCGGGACTAGAGACACTGCGAATAATTAATGCTCCTAATCGCACGAAAATGGATTGCCAAAAGTTCACTTAAAAGCCAAACTGACATGGAATCAAAAAATGTTATGGGACGATGGATGTGTCAACTGTTAACATCAGGGTTCGCCTGAAAAACCCCAATCCGAAAAAAAAAACCCGTCGATTTTTTTCAGGTCCAACCTGCCAAAAAAAAAAAAAAAACCCACCAAAAATCCAAATTTGGGTTTTTTTCTTTTGTCTTCAAATACTCAAATAAAATGAGTGAATGCATGAACCAACAAATCTATTGGGGAACCACTTCCACAGCGGCTCCAAGCGCGTCCACCATCGATCTGTATACGTTGGTTGTACTATCTCCGTTGGTGTAAAGGGTAAATTAAGGTCGTTGTTTCTCAAAATAAGGTCAGTTTTTTCCAAATTTACCTAACCTAACCTAACCTAAACTAACCACATAACACCAGAAACCGCAATCAAAATCTTAAACCTTTCTAAACTTTACGTGCCAGAATCTAGCTAGGTCGGCCATCATGCTCGGAGCTTCTGCGGAAGTGGACCCTTTATTGGCTTATGGGATACCCAGTAGCAGAAAGACGGTGACGGATGCCGTACGTCGCAGATTTTTCCCGCTCCTGCAGATCGAAAACGCGGTTGGTTTATTTCTCCTCTGTCCAAACTCATGATTCAAAACATTCTATTCACCGTACTTATGAAATGACGATGAGAAGCTTTGATGGGAGTGAATCTGAAGTGGACAAAGTAGATAAGAATTTTCATTCTGTTAAACGGCTCTCCAACTGGATATAAAAATACCAGGAAATTTATGAAAGCTGCCCTAATAGAAGTTTGCAGCGTCTTATCATCAACACTAATGACAGTAATATCATTGCTCCAAACAAAATTGCCGATCATTTAATTTCAAAAGTCATTTCCAGAACTGTTGCAAATGCAAGTTGTCTACCATATTGTTTGTAGTTTGCGTGTGGTGGCTACTGGCTAGTTGTCGTATGTAATATGTATCGTGAATTAAACGTGTACAGTTTATCAATGGCAAAAAATTAACTTTTAAGTGATAAAGAAACCAGTGAAAAGTCATTGAACATAAAAGTATATAATTTTACCATAATACCATCCTGTATGAAAAAATAACAATCTGAGGTGTTGTGTCTCAGTGTCTGCAATAAATGTGTAATACTTTGCAAATCTGTACTGTATTTTAAAAAAAGTCTAAGAAAGGTACCTCAAATACTGTGTTTAAACAGTTACCCTGCAGGTTTGTGGGCGTTCATGTTTGTCGCAGGCTGGTCAAGCTTTTTCTGCTATTGGGATAGGAAGAATAGTTGTTTCCTCATTGACCAACTTCATATTGCGCTAGAGTTACGTAAAATGATCAGTTGAACAACGTTTTGCCACGGGCAGATACGTGGAAACCATACATAAACAACGCTTTCAGTAATCATTGTCACTATGGTTTGCACCAACAAAATAAATTGCATGGTTTATGCTTTATGATAATCCGTAAACCGGACCGTTGGCAAAAAAACAAACTTGGACAAATGACGTAGCCGGTCGGAATAGCTTAGTATTTAGTGATCTAAATACTACTGTAAACAATAAGCTGTGTCTTGTGAGCGAAATTAGTTTGGAAAAAGTTAGTTTTTACGCGCGCCAGTCAACCCTCTCGAATGTCATTCCAGCTGTAGTCGCCACTTGGCCGGCAGACATTATAAAGTAGTCGCAATTTATACTCTCCACATGCCAAATACACCTTGCTCGATGCATGGTTTTTCTAATTATGCATTTACAGAGTTTTATAGGGATCGGCCGATATGACTTTCAGGGCTCGAATTGTCTTAGAAAAATTGCATAGCAGAAATGCGATACAAAATACAAATTTGCGTAGCAGTCACGAAAAAATGAATAGCAACTTTTAAAGAATCATTTATTTAAAAAAAAACAATACAAAAAGTTTACTTTATTTGAAACAAGAGCCATTTTTGTTTCACTTTTACTTTGCTATACGCACGGATGCTTAGTCAAGAATATGGCATCCAATCCACGTTCAGACTATTCTGATCCGTGTCTGAAATAAAAGCACCACCAATTAAATACCGAAGGTGTGGTAGGACCATTGATTTCCCAGAATGCATGTGCGACGCTTAGCCTGCCTATAAAGTAGGAGGGAGTAGCATCTCCATGTCAGCCAACACGATCATGACCACGCTACTATGTTGTCTCGTGTAATACAGTTGCGTCGCTAAACTGCGATACATTATTTAATTTTGCATCGCTAAAGTTTAAATTTGTGGTGCAAATTGCGATGCGATACCGCTCATTTCGAGCCCTGGACTTTTTACCGATACGATACGAAACCGATGAAGGGGAAACCGATCTGATCCGATCTGATACAATACCGATGTCGAGACCGATAATAATAATACAAAATCGCGACTAAAAGTTTAAATTACATACAAAAAATGTTAACTTCGGTTTCTGGTTTTGCATGGGTCCCAACTGTTGAGATTATCCAAAAAGTTCTGTGATGCAATAACAGCATTTTTACTCTTATTCCTACTTCTGGCTTCACTAGTCAGTACATTCATCTTCTCAGTTAGATTTCAGTTGGTTGTTGTAAAACTTAAAGCATTGGAACTGTTACGTGCTACATTTTCATTACAAACTGAGCAAATGGCTTTGCTTTTCTAACTCGGCTATTGCTTTTGCCACACTTGGTGTCAGTTTTTCAGACAAGACAGTTGCAATTCTTGGCATAACAAATATCTGTATCGGAAGCCTTACATTGGTCCGATACCGATATGACAAAAATACCGATAAATACAGATTATACCGATACCGATATCAATATCGGACTATCCCTAGAGTTTTACAATTTTCTTTTATCCCTGTAGTATTGCAGAAAAGGCTGTTGTATAACCCTTAGAAATCTGAGCACAATGCCGTAAACCGTTCGTCAATAGCTTGTGTGGTTCCCGAGATATCCCTATTTGAGCGTCATTGTCTATTGCTTGTCGCCATTTTGGCGAGTAGGGCTAAATTCCACGTTGCTAACTGTTGATTTTTATTCGCCAAATGGCGAGTGGCGACCATCATTGGAGAGGGTTGGTGCCAGTATTGTACTTAGACGCTCACCCTGGCGCCAAACTAAAAGAAATAATTTTTTTTTTAATTTTAATTACAGGTAAAATCGATCACATTTAGTATCCCATGTCCGATTCTGAACTTATGTCGCAGTCCGATTACAACGATGACAGAAGTGAAGATGGAGAACTTCAGAACGACGACGACGACGACGTTCGCCGCCACAAAGGCCCTCGAACACCTCCGGATCCCAATAGTGCTGACCGTGATGACAAAGACACAAGGTGCGTCCAAGGAAAACTGTGTTTGACGGTACTCCGCTTTTCTCACGAAATAGAACATTGCACATGGGAGATTTCTGGAACAGGCCCCATACAAGTTTTAAAAATGCATCAGCAACAGAAATTTGGTTGTTCTGGCAAAACGTTAGTTTGGAATTTGTTTACATCTCTGTTGACATTTCTGTTGTCGTCTGCTTGTTCATTGACATGCTGTAAACTTGGTACGTTTGGAGCATGGCAACGAACAAGCAGACGATAGCGGAGATGTAAACAGAGTCCAAACTGACTTTAAGGCCTGACGAAGATAATAATTAACTATCGAAAATTCGCTAGATATGTCGGTGTCTTCTGTTGTGGAAGTGAGCGTTTTTCTAGTGACTTTTGTTCTTTTGTAATGGAGTTTCACAGTACGAAAATTAACAATGTTTTTAGGAATTTCATAGCTTTTGGCGAATAAAATTCAAATAAATGTCCTGAAAGTGTTCTGAAATTTGATCCAACATGATGTCCTAATTTTGTTTATACCGACTAATACCACTGATTACGCACACTTTGGTATAGTGAAAGGGGTAAATAACTTAGTCAAATCAAAACTGTGACGTTTGCAAACAAGTCGTGTAGTGTTTATTTACGTGGTAGACAAATAAAAAAAATGGCTTTATTAGAGGATGAATGACGCAACTTTTCATAAGGTGACAAGAAAAAAAGTGTTACAAAACCTAGATTTAAAAATGTCACATCGCTTACTTTGAAAATTTGAGTCCATGTTTACATCTTGTATGCTTAGATTTCAAAGGAAAGGATTGGAACGGTAAATACCCTTTCCTTTGAAATCTAAGCGTACAAGACGTAAACAAAACCTAGAAAAAAAAAGCTTGTATTGGATAAAACAGTATGCTGATCCGATGCTGATGCCATGGTATCGGCACAGATGCGATACTACCATAAGTATCATAGCAGCAATGTTAATTATCATCATATCTTATGCGTCTTTATTGGTCTGTAGCATTTCTTTTATTTTTTTGCAGTGTATCATCTCGAGAAGATGGCACAGAAGACTCCCTAGACATCAAACCGCCACAAGCAGCTCTACATACCAAGGAGAAGAGTTCTCGCCGTGACCGAAAAGATAAACTTCGTCGGAAAACTGAAGGTAAGGCTACCGAACCAGTCTTGAGGAACTAATACCTCCAATCAGAGCATGATGGGGAAAAAAAATCAGTAACCAGTTAACTTCCAATCATTGAAAATTATTTCTGATTGCGAGTTGTGATTGTCGAAAATAAATGGCTGCAGCATTTTTCCTACAGCTTAACAGCTGCTTCAATTGCCCTAATTTGGCTACTTCCATACAATTGAGGTAATAGTTGTTTATTCCAATTGTTTTCCGAAGCTCAGGAGAGCTCATATGGATAATATCTTGTTATTCATTAAATATTACATAACACTGCATATAACGAGCAATAATAACAACGAGCAATAATAACGAGTAACATATTCCTTCTTCCCTTTTTCTATGTTAATACTCGGACATCAACATATTAATAGAATTCTAGGAACGTAATAATATTTACTAGGTCTTCATTCAGTGTGTTCATTTATCAACCATTCTTTTATTTTTAATTTAATTTGGCCATATCCTGTTAATTTCATGAGTTTCCCTGGCAGTTTATTAAAAATCGTTGGAATATAGTAATCTTTCAATTTTATACCATAGTTGTTTTTTTTATCATAGTTATTTTTTCTAATTGGTGATCGGCTTAGAGCCTGCTGTTAGAAGACAAAACCAGATCTTATTTGTGTCTTCAAGCTCCTGAGCGGCCTCATTGACATCGACTGGAAGAAGCCCCTCATTTTTCAGGATGATGGATTTCACGGTTTTTCTTCCTCTGGACTTTTCACCGTGCTTTATTGATTACTTATTACTGTATCAATTAATGCTCCATTGAAGCAGCATGCGTTCAAATTGGGGTAATATTACAGATTTTTTAATATGCAGACATATCAGTTGCAAGATTGTACTCGGTGAAAGGTTCGCCAAATCGGCATCAAACTTACTTTCAACCGGACCGCAAACCAAAAGTCAGTGTAAAATTCAGGTGGGAATTTTGCACATTGGGCAAATTTTCGGTGAGAACTGTCACTTTCTTCAGGCCTTTCAAAACACTACAAGAGTTTACGAAAATTAATCCATGATGGGAGAAACAACGTTATATACAATACATACACACAGATTTGAAAGATGCGCTCCTTTCAGTTGACATTGGCTGTTTCGTTTATGATCCTAACAGGCCTTTGAAGCCAATGTCCCATTTCGAGTTGAAGTTAGCTAATAGATCTGGAGTCATGAGCTGTGCGCGCTTCTGGTTGTATGTTCATGAGTGGAACTCCTTGATTTTGAAACTGCTGAATGGCAATTGTTTCAATGGCTCGGAGGTGTGACTCATTGGATGTGTCGGAATTAAGAAGGATGCTAGTATTCCTCCAGTCTGCCTTGTGCTTAGTTGCAATTTCGTGGGTAGCGATTCCATTCTTCCTGTCTCGGTTGAGTGAGTCTGTATAGTGTTTGGAGATACAGGATCAAACTCACCTCTTAGTTTCCTCGACACAGGAACAATCCCTACAGGGGACCAAGTAAACCACCATTTTTGCATGAAGAATGGAAGGTGGGATAAGGTGTATAGGTGAGGGATCGTGGTTGAGTGGGGGTGGTGGAGGGGAGGGAGGGGTGGTATGGACGGGTGGGAGTTGGTGTTTTTTTGAACCTGTATGGTGTTTGTGTGGATCGCTGGCAAGATTGGCAGGTGGTGTTGTAGGGCGTGCGACTGGATAATGAGGTGGAAATGGGTGGAAAACGGTGGAAGGGTTGGTGTGTCGTCTTCAGTTAAGTGTTGTGTTTTCTTATTTTGTAGTAGTTCCTTCAAATTTGGAGGGTTTTTAAGGTAGCATTTGATGCCGACTTGGAGAGTGCCATTTGGATGACTTCGTTGGCTCCTGGTTCGTAAGTTATGACTTCTGGGTTATTGGTGGAGGGGGGGGGGGAGGTTGTTGGCAATGGAAACCAAGAAACGAAACATCCAATGCCAACTGAGAGGAGCGCATCTTTCAAATCGGTGTGTATATATTGTATATAACGTCATTTCCCGTTGCTCCCATCTTGGAACAATTTATGTAAACTCTTGTAGTGTTTTGAGAGACCTGAAGAAGTTGACAGTTCTCACCAAAAATTTACTCAATGTGCAAAATTTCCACCTGAATTTTACACTGACTTTTGGTTTGTGTTCCAGTCAAAAGTAAGTTCAATGAAAAACCAAAGTAGACGCACCCTTGATATTTTTTAGATTGGCATCATGTCAGTTTAGTAAGATCATTCAGTGTATTGATAGTTTTTGGACTGGCCAGTTCAGTATCGGTATAACAGGAAAAAAGCTGATCATTGGTACACCATTAGAAAGTTAGCTCGAATAACAGTTACTTGTATGGAATATTTATTGATTGGATTAGGTTGCAGATTATTGTTTTTGAATTACTAATTTCTTTTGAATCAGGCCAAAGGAAAAAAATTGTTTGCTTCGCGGAGCATTGCTAAAAAAAAATAGGGTTGGTAGGTCGGATTTTTTTTTTAAATCTACGTAAATCTACGTAAAAAATTTGTGTGCAAAATCATGTTAGCTGTACATAAAAATACAAACTTCAATGTCATTGTTTTCCCTAGTCCTGTACCGAACTATAATTCCAATTCCGGTCCTAGTGAACCGGTTCTGATACAATAAATTATTTTTATTGTTATTACAACATTAAAAACACAAATTTAGTTTTGATTGCCTAGGTTAGTTACAGGATATTTCGAATGTACTGGATTAGGCTGCACCACATTGTACAAAATGTATTAGGCCTGTTTAAATAGCTGCCTAGTTTAAATTCTAAATACTAAAAAAAAAATTTCAAGTTGTGGATGGGTTTAAATAGAACCTCTAGGACCAGAAACTACATGAACAAATAAAAAATAATTCAAATTCAATTTAAAATAAAACATGTAGTACTACTTTGGAGGTTCAGAAAAATAAAAAAAACACAAAACTTAATCCATATTATTTCAATAACCCAAAATTGAATATGGTATCAAACGGTTAGGAGATAGCTAGGGAGATACTCAGTGATTTCCTGAGAAAAATGCCGCGAACCCGCGTGTCTTAATCTCGAACGGTTCCAGAGTTATCGATATTTCGGTGAAAGACCCGATCATGTAATTTTTTGGTGAAAAAATGTTTAGGGTCTGAAGAAAAATAAGGGTCGGTCGGGTTCCGGACGCATACTATATTTTTTTGTTAGGCCTCATCAAAATACTGTATATGTTTATCTGTCATACACAATGCAAAATGTGAGCTTGACATATGTTTCAAGCTTAATTTTCTTGCAAACCATTACTCACTGCAAATAAATAAGAACGGTAATGGTAACGGTTTAAGATTTAAGAAACGAGCTACGTTTGCATATTTTACATTCTGAACGATTAAAATTACCACACTGGGATCATAACCATTGCAGGGGTCGCAGTGTTCCAACTTTTTCCTACTCTCTATGTGCCTTTCTTGTTTCTCGAATTAAATGGATGTAAACCATCTAGCTCTATAACCCAAGTGCACATGCACGCACCCCAACTATGAAAGGACCAGAAGGCAAAACTGGACATCTTTTTTTTCTCTAGCTGTCACTCTATTAACGTACTTGTCCTTTTTTCCGAACGAAAGACATTTCGTCGCTTCGATGCTGGGTGTCGGTGCCCGAAAGCGCTCCTCTGGCTGACTCGGCTGCAACCCATGCTTGGTTGTGCCCTTCTGCTGTCTTCTGGCTGTCATCCCTCCAATCCTACTTCGCCGCATTGTTTTGTGGATCCTCGCCGTCGGCGTCCTCCAGCGGACCGACTTTGCCTCTTCCGAAAGCCACTCTTCCCTTGACGATGAGCTTTGCCCTCCAGGCTTCTAACGATACCTTGTGTACATCTTTGAACTGCTGCCTTCTGGCCGATGTTCACTTGTTTTTTTCCCTTTGGTTGAGCACGCTTCATTGACCTTCCTGATCTCTTCCCTTGGATGTGTCTTCCCCAACCTGAAGATGAAGTGAAGACTCTGAAACCACACACAAACTCATAGGCTGTTTAGAGCATTTGGGACAACTTGGATCTTTCATCTGCTGACTCGCCGCTCCCGTTGCTTCTTCCTGGGATTGCGGAGTCGGCTGCCCTTCCTCTTTCACAGGACAGTACTCTGGATCTCATCATCGCCTGAACTTCATTTTCCTCTTCGGTCTCTCTGATTCTGACCCAGAAAGTAACCACCTGACAGGCGTTTCGGGACACGTCTTTTCCTGTCTCCTTGACATCAAGGTGTCTTCCTTTTGTTCTTCCTGAACATTCGGATCTCGCCAATGGCTTCACGAAGCCGATTTTCATCTACGCTTCATCACCGCTCGTCCGCTTTTCATCTTCGCTTCATCGCCACTCGTCCGCTCCCATTCCTTCGGGGCTCTTGACGACTGAAAGCCCTTTTCGGCTGACACGAAAGCTATCGCTCTCTTCATTTCAATCTCCATGGACTTCTGAAATGTGCTGCTGGGCTCTCGTATTTTATTCGCACTGCCGCTTTCTGGTCGTGGACCAACACCACGAAAATCCCTTTCGGGCCGTCGAAGTTAATCCCGAAAGCTGCTGCTTCATCAGAATTCCCAACGAAAGCATCTTCAGAACATCAGAATATGTCATATATCAGAATAAATGCCAGAACATCTCTGAGATGTTCTGACATTGTTGTGCATGGTTTTACATATAGTTATGAGGTATAGAAAAACCTACTAGTGGTAAAAGGACATAAATTGAATTTTACAAACTTACACATTTTTTTAATAACCAATCTCGGCAAGGGTTATGAAACGACATGAACACAAGTGTATGGTAAAAATGTTTTATTACCACGAAAAATCAACGGATTACAGGAATAGTTTCGACATTCAATCTCATAACTTCCTGAAAAACAAATCTTCCTCAAATTTTCGATGGTCTACAAATTCAACTATCTACGTTAGGCGTTTTCAAAATACTTACGGCATTCTGGCTTACATCTTGGCTCATTATCTACCGTAGCCTACTCTATTGATAAGGCCTACACCATCGCCCTTAAAGCCTTTCATGACGGTCCTGTCTCATCAAGTATTCGATTGTTGGTGTTGACAGCCCATGAATATTCATCAGCAATTTTCTCTCAGCTACGTACACTTCTATGGCAATAGATGTGTTTTTAACCTTCTGGGTTCTAAGGTTTTAGTTTCTTAACTCAAACGTATATAGTGTAAAACCGATATATCGGCTTCTAGGGCCCAGAGGGTTAAAGTCAACCGCTTGCTCTTTTTTTTTTATTCAAGCTGCTTGCCGCTGTGATACGTTTTCGTAGTTTTTAAATTCAGCGGCTTGGCAGTTGCTGGCGAACAAGTTCTAAGCGAGGAAAAAGGGTGCTGAGTTCGCATGAGCTAACACAGCCAATATGGGGGTACGATGTGTGCATGCGCCATTCCCGCAGAGCTACAATCACCATACATGATAAATCTACATAAGTGCAATTTTGATAGCTGCCAGCAGGTCAATTGCCTTAGTCTTTTCTCTCATCATCTTGAACACTACTAATCATGTGATGAAACAGAGAAAAGAGATAACTGATTTTGTGATTGTCCGCCATGTTTGTGCTTTGTAAGCTCCAAATAACGTCGTTTTTAATCTCAGCTTGAAAATGAGAAAAGCGGAGGAAGCAGATATCAAGCGAACTCGGCGCTCAGCAATCCAGGTGCTGACTTTTAAAACATCCCTGATATGTAAATCTCAAGAATTTGACACGAGGAGTGTCATTGTTTTCTCCCAATCAATGTTGTGACCTGAATTGGTGTGGTGTCGTGTGACGCCGTTTTCTTCTTCCTCACATCTGCAATATGTTGCCATAGTATGTTTCTTACGCCCCCTCTTGTTTCTCTCATAGTAGCAATTCTGTTCGTATTTTCAATATCACAATATCACTGTGGGAAAAAATGGGGCGGACTCATGGAGCACCGCTCCCGATGAAAGATGCCCCTTTGGGCAGACCCAGAGAGAATCGATCTGACTGCACGACCTTGTATGACGCAAGTAGAGTGAGCACACATGTACTGTACCTTTCCCACATCAGGCTGGTACAGACGATGAATCTTTTGGGGGCCAGAAGGGAGTCCTATTCCTGCAGACTATTAATGACGTATTAATGCATAACAAACAGGGGAAAGGCTTCGATAACGCCCAAAGGGGAAGTGTGATGGCTTCAGGAATGGACCTGAAAGCAAGGGCCAGAAATTTGTGTGTGAATTCAAGTGAAAAGGGACAGAAGGGGGGGGGGGGAGAAAAATGGCAGTATGCTAAGAGGTGGAGGTGGGTAAACAAAAAGCAGGAGCTCAAACAAGACTAACAAAAAGCAATAAAATCCTAAAAATAGACAGTGAATGGGCAGTTGTGTCGCTCCATACCCAACCTAGACTAGCCCAAAGCAAAGCAAGGGTGTGAAATGACACGTGGATGGTAAAAATGGTTTAGTATCACACAAAAAATAAACTGTGGCAAAAAATGGGGCGGAGTTGTGGAACACCGCCCCCAATGAAAGATACCCCTATGGGCAGACCGAAAGAGATCCAGTCTGACTGCATGACTTTGTGGGACGCAAGTAGAATAAGCCCGGGTGTACTGCCCTCTCTCCCGCATCAGGCCGGTACAGTCTATGAACTTTTGGGGCCAGAGGAGAATCTTTTTCCTGCAGGGCAGGGAACAGATATACTAATGCCAAGCATACACCGGAACGCAGTCAGATGCCCATCTGCCGAGGTCTTGATCAAGTGGTCCTCAAATTAGGCATTGGCAACAGAGGTCGCAGCCCCTACATGAAAGTAGTGTCCGTTCTATAGAGTATGGTCAGGCCCACCCGCTGCAGAAGTTTCTTCAGCTTAGTGATGAAGAAGGATGTAAATAACTGCCTCCCACCATCTTCTACAAAAGAAAGGAAGGTTCTGTGGCAGGGGTGGAAGCACTATGTTGAAAGTTGGCTGCCAGGGATGTACAAGACAAACAAACTGGCCAGTAGGGTTAACCGGATCCTTAGGATTCGGATTTGGCAAAATTTGTTTAGCCTAGATGATTTTTCAATAACTTCGCTAATTTTTGGCCGATATCGACATTCTAACATGCCATTCGAAGCATTTTTTCACCAGCCTTCCAATGGAGGTAATTTAAAATGGCTAGCATAAATTGTTCAGAAGTTATAAGGGAAAAATCAATGAACATGTTGCGAAAATGCTTAAGTCTTTAAACTGTACTCAATTTCCTACTTTAGTCAGCTAGAGAGAAAATTTAGTCTGTATAAAATGCAAAGCGTTGAAACACTCAACAAAGGTTTAATTTGGATTCGGTTAGGATTCGATTAGCCAAATCTTGTAAATTTTCCGGATTCAATCCGGATTCTTTAAAAGTAGATTTGGTCGATCCCTACTGGCCAGTGCATAACAAGTGGACCATAATGCCTTGTCGGCAAGGATCCGTTTTAGATGCCTGCAGCTTCACGCAGGCAGACGCAGCTCGGGGGTGCAAGGCAACCCAGAATAGGGAAAAGTTGGGGTTGAAATCAAAGCGTGAGCAAACTGTAAATTCACCACAACGAAGGAATTGAAAGAAAGTAGTTGTACATGCTGCCTGCTTCATTGCATCGATGAATGGGGAAAAGACTTCACGTTGTAAGGTCAACACTAAATTATGAAGGATGTCGGCGGTGAAGGCGTGGGAATTGTTTTACAGAAACTGCTGTTCACTTAATAGCACGAAGTACTGTAGCCAGCGCCGGGTGGGTTAATCCCGCAGTATTGCACAGTGGACTGGGGAAGCCATGCTGGAAAAAAGCAAAATGAATACCTCACAAATACAGCTTAAGATGCCACAAATAAAATGAAAATGCTGCAAAGTAAATAATTAGACGGTCAGATGTTGGAGGTAGTAGGTCGGTCCAGGACACTCCAAACCGCACCAAGAAGGATTTCTACAAATTGAACCCAGTTTCTTGCACCTGGCAAGTACTGGGACTGATAGCTACCTTGAAAAGTGCATGAACTGGAGCCGTTCAGGCATTATTAAGAACTGAAGTCTGGACATGGTTCTGGGAGAAAACGGGCTGTAGCGACCGACTGTCTGAATTATTCCAGCTGCAAATGAGAGTGTGTGTCTGCAATTAGATTAGTGCTGCCAGGAATGTTGATGGTTGAAATACTAAAATTCCCCCTCAGTGCGCACTACGTCAGACGCCTTATAAGTTGCATTATAGCCGCAACAGGAGATGCCTTTGTTGATAATATTAACTGTGGCACTATTGTCACAGTGAAAAAGAATTTGTTTTCTCTCCAAAAACGGGCCCACAAAATTGCAGCAACCACTGTAGGATAAAGTTGCACAGGGCCATGGATGGTGAACCATTTTCAATAACACGAAGCTCAGGGGGCCAGACGCATGCAAACCAATGCCCAGTAAAGTAGCCTCCGAAGCCGTTTGTGGAGGATGCATCCGTAAAGATTTGTAAGTCCGCAGCGTAAGTTGTCGAGCATTCTTGAAACAAGGAAACATCATTCCACTCGTGTAGCAGCACTCACCACCAAGAAACGTCTCTTGACAATCGGTATTTAGTCTAATGCAGTGGTGCAATTCTTTCGCTGAACCTGACAGCTAAAAGTTGGCCTGCAAAGGAGTGTCCTGCAGGAGTAACACACAAAGCAAAACTAGCTTTCGTAAGACACTTGAGAAGTTCGCGTTTGGTGCATGATACCTAAAGGTTCTCAACAGATCGTAGATGCGTAGTCGAGCTTCTATCTTAGAAGCATCCGGAGTGATCTTAAGCGTTTCGGAAGTCTTAATGGGGTCCATTGTTTAGTGGGCAGCCATAGGAATCTGTCACCAGGGGCTGACTGGCAATAGTGCCCCAACTGCCATTAACCGGTGGGCCAACTGGCTGGGGGGTCACTTGAGAAGTTTTTTTTTTTTTTTTATGTTTTATGGTAGTAAAAAAAATTACTACTCCCTTTTTGGTGGGAAAAGGTTTTGCCCTTTTGTTTAAAAAAAATTTTTTTTTACATAAATGGGGGTGGGCTCGGGGAGATATAGTTGGTCTTATAACGCCGAAACTCGTCGCATTTGTTTCTAATAATTCGCCTGGAAAACAATAGTCTGGTTAGCGAGCTAGCAAGCTAGCAAGCAGAACAACGATTGTCCGTCCACCCCCTGACACACACACAGCAGACGAAAAATGGACTACACGGCAGATATACTACATCGTTCTCTTCAAACTGTTTTAATTTTACCCACGTCGGGCATACACCGTAACCGTAATGCCACGCCCACGTGGCTCATTCACGACTTTTCTGGTGCAAAGCCCGGGGCTGCTGACTCTGCTTCGGCTAAATAGCTGGCATGGGTCGGCGCGGCGCCAGTAGGGCTGTAGAACCGGAGAGGGGGGGGGGGGAGAGAGATATTATACTAAGATCCCCTGAATCAAGGGAGAAAAAAATGAAAAGGGAACTTGTCTACGTCAAATGTGGCCGCTCTTCTGCAACTGGTTCCTCCAAGGTTCCATGGTTCCTCCAAGGCAAACCTTTTAAATCGTTACTTCGAGTCTGTTTTTACACGCTCTTCACCTAGTACTGATGAACACCGTCTTGATTCGCAGACCGCGAGCACAACGAAGAACATTGTGATAAATCGTGGGGGAATTAAAAACTTGATTTATAGGTTGAAGGACGGGAAGGCAGTTGGACCCGATGGTATTAGATGTACTGCTCTCACAAATACTGCTGATATTAGTGCAAACTTCTTGTATTTTATTTTTGCTCAATCACTTGATCAGGGTAAAGTTCCTGACGATTGGTTGGTGTCTGCAGTGGTGCCTATTTTTAAGGGAGGTAAGAAAAGTGACGTTAAAAACTATAGGCCCGTTGCCTTAACGTACATTTGCTGTAAAATGCTCGAGCATATTATTGTCATTGGAATGGTGAGATTTTTGGATGAAGAAAAACTCCTTACGCAGAAGAAGTTTGGATTTAGGAAAGGTGCTTCATGCGAACTTATGCTCACATCCATGGTGCGTGATATTGCTGTGGGCCTCGATCCGGGTTTCTCTGTGGATGTTGTTTCACTCGATATGGGTTTCTCTGTGGATATCGTTTCACTCGATATGGCCAAAGCCTTCGACACCGTGCCACATGAACTGTTGTTAATGAAGATGGAAGCGTATGGCATATGTCAGAAGGTGATTAGCTGGTTCAGCTGCTTCGGCTGCTTCCTAAGGAACAAAAGTCAGTACGTGATGGTGGAGGGCAGCAAATCTGACAGGGTGCCCGTTACATCTGGTGTCCTCAGGGCTCCGTGAGCGGGCCAATCTTGTTCCTGCTATTCATAAATGACCTAATGTGGGTTGTGTCTTCCAGCCATAAACCCTTCGCCGACGACACTTACATTTACCGAGTCATAAGGGATGATAATGATAGACAAATTCTGCAGACCGATTTGTGCAAGGTTAGCAATTGGTGCGACACCTGCCAAATGAAACTGAATGAATCTAAGACCAAGGTGCTACCGATCTCACACAGAAGAAATGCCACTGATCCTGGATATTCCATAAATGGCCACTTATTGCAAAATGTCACTCAAGTCTCATATCTTGGGGTGATGCTCGACAGAAAGCTGTCGTGGTCTGACCAAGTTCAGGGTATTTGTACCAAAGTCAATGGCGAAATTAAGTTTTTCCACAGGCTTCTTAAAGAAGCTAGTCCCAGAGTTCGGGAGATTGTGTTCAACACTGTTGCACGGCCTAAATTAGAGTACTGCAGTGCTGTGTGGGATCCCTACACGAAGTATCTTTCGGATTGTCTGGAGAGAGTGATGCGGAGGGCGGTGAGAATGGTCACTGGCAATTACAAGAGAGAGACGTGTGTCATTGGAATGTGTAACAAGATGTTGTGGAACTCGATGGAAGAGCGAAGAAAACTCCATAGGTTGCAACTGTTTTTTCGCGTTCTGAATGGCGGTACTATTGTGGATCCGATTGACTTCTGTGGTGCCCCAGCCTTTGTGGGTCGCCATGACCACACCAGAAAGATGAAAAGATTGCAGTGCAGCCAGAACCTGCTTGCAGGCTCGTTTTTTCCACGCACCATTGGTGAATGGAATAATTTGCCCCAAGAGGTTGTTCAAACTGACTCTGAAATTGTTTTCGTCAGAAAGCTCAAAACTACTTTACAGCCTATGATCTGCAGCCATACTGTTTGATTGCCTTGCGTCTGTGGTGCTTGTGGGCTTCTTTTTTTCCTTGTTTTTATACTGCTTAATTGCTCCTTGGGGCGTTGCAGTTATTTCAAATAAATAAATAAATAAACTCACCTCAAGTTCTTTGGGACAAACTGAATAAAAGGTTTCGCCATTTTTTCATCTTTCGACGCTCCAATGTTTTTTTTTAAACTGGAGCATGTTGTTGCTTTAAAATGTGGAAGTTTTTGGCAATAATACCTCTAGGCCTAGTTGTTTGGAATAAAACTGAGTAAAGGATTTCTCAATTTTTCACCTTTTGATAGTCCATTAAAAAAAATTGTCTGCCTCCGGCAGCTGGCCCTACTCCTACTACCCATACTTGAACATAGCAGTTCATCGTTAATCATTATAGCCTAAAAGTACAAAATGCCAACCCCCAATCGATAATTCGATAAATTCGATAAATTCGATAAATCGATAATTCTAAACTGAACTCGGTTTAATTTAATTTGGAAAGAAAATTTCTAAAAAAACATGATGTAGTCGCAATTAAGTTTTTACGAAACCTGCCATCCTGAAGACCGACTAAGAAAAATCACCAAAATTGGCTCTGTTACGCTATTTTAGAGCTCGGTGGAGGCCAGAAACAGGTAGTACTCAAATAAACACTCTGCCCCGGACCCCGCTGGGGGAGCACACAGCACTCCCCAGACCCCCTAGCTGAGTTTTACGGAGCTGTAGCGACAGCCCCCCCCCCCCCCCCCATAGTAGTGCCCCCTTGCAGATCTGTGATCTGCGCCTTTTGGCTGCCAGTCCGCCTCTGCAAACTATACCTGCAATATTGGTACTAGTAGCTTCAAAGCCTTGTAAACGCTCATATCATGGGGGTCTGAGAAGCTGAGGCTTTTTTTTTAGAATGTTGACTGCTGAAAGTGTCATTTTGAGGTACCAAAATGAGTTTTTCTTCCAGTTTGGTCAGTGTTTTTTCGTGACGCGACACGGGGCACGCTATACTTTTCGAATCCCCCCCGCATAGTCATTAGTCAGGCCTCTCAATTATTTCGACAAGGATTTTACTGATACATAATGTAACAACACGACTTCCTTTTTTTTTTTAGTTTTTGTTTTAGCCTTCTGACTCAAAGCAAAATGCATACGGTGTATGGTACTTCTAAAAAACAAAAAACAAAAAAACAGCTGCAGAAACAATGTGAAATTTGTAAAAATAGTATGCATGCATTACTGTTTTGACGTTTAGTGTTGCGTAAAGGAAAAAGTTGCTTAAGAACCATTTATACGAGCTACTTCTGATAAACCATTTCGACTATTGTACATCCGGTAGAACTTTTTAAATGAACAAAATACGAATAAATAATTTACTTCAAAATTATGTGTAAAACGACTTCAGGCCACGTGGGAAATCATATATTATTTTCTTTTATTGGTTAGGGTGGGGGGTGCAGAGGTGTGTGACGGGAAACAGTTATCATTCGTGAAGTTAAAAAAAGTCAGAAAAATGTAGCAATTTGCTACAAAACATTGGACATTTTTTTGTGAAACTTGGGATAGGGAGCCATTTTTAGGGGGCGGGCCGGTGGGCCAAGTTGCTGCCAGTCCGCCTCTGTCTGTCACCTACGAAAAGACCATGTAAGTAATGAAATGGTGCGCAAGCCAGCACAGTCAGGAGCATCAATGGTTAAAAAGTCATCAAAGAGATCCAAAATGTTCACATAACGGTACTCCAGGACATAACAAAGAGAAGACGCAAGTTTGTTTTAAATTTTTGGGCTAGAGCACGAACCAAAAACTAATAATTAGTAATTTCTTCCCACCATGCCTCGTGAAGGTGCCAAAGTTCTGGGCGAATGGGAATGAGCTTAAATGCATTGGTAATGTTGACTGTACGAAGAAAAATGTCAAGACCGAATCTGGAAATGCTTATTATTGCATAGTCAAGACGTGTGTTAGAAAGGGCAAACTTTGACTTGTCAATGACAAAAAGCAACAAGCCTGAGCGGGAGCTGAAATAAGACTAACAAAAAGCCATAAAAAACCTAAAAATAGACAGTGCATGGGTAGTTCTGTTGCTCCATACCCAACTTTGACTTAGAAAGCAGAGCTTTGGACCCCAACTACATACCATAATAATTGTATGAATCTAGGTAAAAATACATAAAAATGATGATATTAGGTGGCAAACAAAATTTCAAAGCTGTAAGTGATCTGGTTTCTGAGAAAAAGGTGTACGAACATGGTACAATTTCTCCATAAAAAACCGAAGTACTACCTTGTTACCTTAACGGTAATGTGAAATCGGTCACAGATTTCTTACACAGTTTACCACGCAGACAAGTTGCCTTCATGCTGTCTGATGTACTGCTTGTATTTATGCAGCACATGAATAACGTCACATGCCACCAATCGTAACACTGTTATGAAGTCAGGACATGTATTAACGTACAGTTGGTGCCCTTTTACAACATGCTTGGTGAAGAGCACATGTTTTGATGATTTGTATTTTACTTTTTTTTTTGGTCACAGCTTAATTTCATTACATGTACTGTAGTCCCTAATGTAAGACAAGTAATATAAAAGGAATTGGCATTTTTGGACTCGCTAATTCCGAAGGAATAAATCGCTACATTGTACAATGGATTACTTTTATAGACTTTCGTAAGGCTTTGATAGTGCCACTGTGTCGTTTATTAGTTGGTATTAAGGCTGAACCGAACAACAATTTTTCAGCTGAACCGAACAAACCTTAAATAAGCCGAACACCGAACACTTCCAAACCGAACAAAAATGTACCAAACCAAAGAACCTTTAAAAGAACGTTATTGTGGTGGTGGTTGTTGTTGTGCAAGTCTCATGACTCTTGCCTGAAGAAGACTATCAGTGGATAGTCGAAAATTTACAAGTTTGAATTGTGGAACTTGGACGAATTTTGGTTTTGCGTAAGTGACAGTTTTTGAAAAGAACTCGGTTTACAAAGATTTGTATATTTATAAAAGTATAATTTTCTTAATAAATGCAGGTATATACACATGGACTTGTAAGTGCACAAATGTGGAAACTCTGTTTAAACATAAAGAAATCTCCTCTACTTTCACATTTTCCCTCATAACTTCTAAACGGTTAACGCTAGGAACATGTGGTTTGGACCAATGGAAAGCTGGCAAAAAAAACCTTTAAAATACTGTATTCAAACATCTATATCCGTTAATTAGAAGTGGAAATACATTCGGTTTGGTATTATGCCTTTGAATTCAGGCCGACCACCAAACTGAACCGAACCGAACACAGCTTGGTACAGCTTGGTTTGGTACAGCTTTGGTTGGTATACTATCAACTTAACCCTTTACTGGATTCAAGTTCATATATGAAATAACCGCTAATGACCAAGCTGTCAACGCGCCATTAAACCTCAATCCCCCCCCCCCTATATGAAATAACGTCTTTGATTTTTTGAATACTATTGAGTCCATTTTAAAATATATTTTAATTTTTTCATAATAATTAAACTATTTAAGCCATTGGTTTGGGATAAGGACCATTGGACAACCATTGAAAAAAAACTATTCGCATGTTGTATTGAAATATCAAAATTAGTCAAAATTTTACGGAGTTACTGATTTGGATGCCGTTATAAGATGATGCTGCAGTTTTAAAGGTACAAATTTGGAAAAAGTACCGTCTATATTTGGAACAATAGAGTATTTACTATTTATCATGTTTGTAATTCTAGCTTCACGCAGCAAAGACAGACATCGTGGGCGTGACCGAGCGCGACGCGTGGATCGATTAGGACGTGATCGTCGTTTCAAGGAACCTAGAGAGGAGCCCAGGCGGACTGTTAGAAGCATTGACGCAAGAGAAATCAGGGAAATGCGGGATGCCCGTGACAGAATTCGAGATAAAGAGCGAGATAGGGAAAGAGAAAAGGCAGCTCGTGAGCAGAGAGAAAGGGATAGAGAGAAAAAAGAAAGGTAAGTGAGACCCTTTATTAATCATGCGTGCCATTTTAACAGTTTGTTTTCTGGGTACTTATGCTGAATTGCGGAAAGTTTTGACAATAAAAATTACACTTTTTGAGGCCAAACGTAGACAATTTATTGATTCTGTTCAGTTAAAAAAAATTAGGCTAGATCAGTTTCATTGGTGGTTTTATTTCTTTACAGATAATTTGAAGATGTGCAAATACTTATTGACCCTTCTTTGGCCACAAACGTCGCATTACGTCCATTTAATTCTCAATATGGTTTTGTTGTCCGTTTAAGATTTTTGTGTGATACATTTTTTAGAAGCCTGTATGCTTACAACCCAAAAAAAAGGGAGCATTTGTTTTCATTTAAACAACAAAGTACACATAAAAAGGTTCATTACACAATTTTTAACCATTTTATTAAGTGGACGATGTTAGTGCTTGTACTTATCACCAGGAAATTATGGCCACGGGTGGTTTATTTGTAGACAAATTGTGGTGAGCAAAAGGGTTAAAGCTGCAGCACTGTCACAATTTTTCGTCTTTGTTTTTTCGTTGTAGGGAAAGACTAGAAAGAGTGGAACGAGACAAGCGAAAAGCACGTCTTATCAATGCTGAAAGAGAGCGTGAACGCCAGCGAGAACGTCAACGTAGGGAAATTGAAACTCGGCGAAGGCTTCAGGATGGTGAGTGTTCAGCATTACCTAATTTTGTATCTGTTTTGCTTCACAGGTGAAATGGTATCGAAGAAAAGTATCAAAGGTATTGAAAAACTATTATGGGTTTAAAAAAAAAATTGTAGTTCAGTACTCAGTAGGAAGAGAATATCAAAGAGGTTATGGAACAGAAAATTAATTTCAAGACCTTAACATCGTCGTAGATCTTTACCAATATGATGCCGATCCAGTTTTAAAATTTTTAGATGTTCTGATGCCGATACCGGTACTGATACAGATATCCAAATTATAATGCCTAATTTTGAAAAATGTTCGTGCACACACTTTGGATTTTAAAAGTCGTCACAAATTGGAGCACAAATACGCAATTTTTAAAGTTAAAAAATATAAACAAATATCTTGGCGAATTTTCAACACTTTTAAAACAAGAGTATCACCACCACCAGTATATTTGGCAAATTTTCGATAAACCGTCCTCTTATCTTCTTCCTCTTTATCTTCTCTTCTACACTCTGGTTTACATTTTCATGGTCGTCTTTTTCAACTTTTTTGTCCTCTACAATCGTTTTTAAACCTGGCACGTTGCATTGCCTCCAACACCTGTAAGGCCGAATCATTCCACTTCGTTGAAGTCATCTCACAGCAGGGATGCTGCCGGTGTGAGAAAATGTGAAAAATGTGAAAATTTGCCAGTTGTAAAATAATATGTGAAAAATATGAGTTGGTTTGAAAAAAAAAGGCAAAACCCACAAACGAAGTAAAAACAATCAAATTATCCGCCCTAATTTTGGGCCCGGAATTACATAGGCAGAGCTGCGGTTAGAACACACAAAAGAAAATTAGTTGGTTCACTGGCGGAGTCGCTTTGAAGTCGCTTTTGCTCTTTTGAGTGAAATTACAGAGAAATTACTACATGGTTAGTGGAAAAGAACAATTTTTATTTAAGAAATGTGAAACTGATGATACATGAAAACGAAGAAATAGTGATACAAAAATGAAAGTAGGTACGTGAAAAATGTAAAAAAATAAAGAGCAGGTATGTGAAAAAATGAAACTCGCGTATGTGAAAAACGTGAAAAAAATAAAAAGTGAGAATGTTAAAAAATGTGGAAAAAGCCGGTATTCCAGGCAGCATCCCTGCACAACAGGTATTTTATGCTTGGATTTGAGAGCCCTTGCATGTTCAGAAGAGGTGTGCTCTCCTACTAATGTTGTTGTATAGCCAAAAACTCCAGGCCACGTAGGTGGCAGTGGTAAGTAATGCTGGCTTTTAGCTACGTTTTCGTTCCTTCCAAATCAACTTCGTGTCCCGTCTCCATGCAGTGACTCACGAGACTTTTTCTTCTACCTGATATTTGCCGTCACTCTGTACCCCTTTCCTTATCTCTCCTATGTAAACAGCGCCGCATCACTCGAAACAGCGCTGCAATCAGTGCCAGTATTTGATACCTGCCTGCAGTCACTGCATGGTATTCGATAAACGCCTGCACGGTCGAAGGGAACTTTTTCCAGCTTTTCACTCTCTGTTTTGTCACTCTCTCTCACTCTCTTCTTCTGTCTTGATATTGACATGTTTTTACTCTGCTTCAGCTGCGCTTTCAGTTTATTGTTACGCACAAAGGTATCAAGTCCATTTCTTTTAGGATGTTTTGCACTTTCTCAGTTATTCCTCTCAAGCAGGAGGATTAGACTTACCTACTTAAAGGAATGACTGAGCAAGTGTAGAACATCCTGAATAGAAATGGATAGAAATGGACACCTTTATGTGTAACAACAAGGGATTGAGAGCCCAGCTGAAGCAGAGTAAAAACGTGTCAACATCAAGACAGAAGAAAAACGCGAGTGATAAAACAGAGAGTGAGAAGCTGGAAAAAATCCCTTCGACCGTGCAGGCGTATTTCGAATACCATGCAGTGACTGCGGCACTGTTTACATCGGGTTATAAAACACCGTATGGGTGACGTCAGAAATCGGGTAGAAACAAACAGCGTCGCGAGTCACTGCATGGAGACGTGACACAAAGTTGATTGAGAAGGAACTAAAACATTGCTAAAAGCCAGCATTACTTAGACCACCACCTATGTGGCCAGGAGTCTTTGGCTATACAGCAACATTAGTGGGAGGGCACACCTCTCATAAACATGCAAGGGCCTTTAAATCATCCAACCTTAACATTCCTGCTGCGAGATGACTTCAATGAACGACTGGGAGTGAAGTGGAATGATCGGTCTTACAGGTGTTGGAGGCTACATGACACAGCAGCTTTAAAATGGTGATCGTATGGCAAACAAGTTGAAAAAGATGACCATTAAAATATAAACCCGAGTGTAGAAGAGACTGTGAGGGCCTGAAGAAGATAAACTGGGGCAGTTTATCGAATATTTACAGGATGTAGTGGTGGTGATATTCTCAATGCTCAAAGTGGGAATAAATAAGAGCCAGTATGGCAAAAATTGTCATGAAGACTTTTTTGGTATATCCTCCTCCCCCGTCCTTATTTTTACCGACTGAATTTTTAATTGATCGTGGCGATTGGAGGTGGTTGTAAAAATTTTAAAAATCGCAAAGCTGGGGTTCTTAGGCGGTATTAGTAAATACTTAAATTGAAATTTCACAAAATACAAAGTAGCTACAGAAACGATTAAATAACGTCGTATATTATACATAATAATGGGCGTTTTGATTAAAACACCAATTACCAAATTACAGCTGGTTTTCATTTTCGTTTTCAATTAACAGGAATACGATTACTGAAGAATCGCACGTAGATTAACGAAGATAGAAGTGCTAGCATAACAGGAGTATGGGTATACAATTATGGAAAAACTATGGCTATACAAAACCGCCATTTACGTAATTTCTATGCGTATTAACGATGACTTGACTTTACATCACAGCTGTGTAAAGCTAAAGAGCTCTATAGAAAAGAAATAGTGCGCGGTGCCAAGATCACCTACGCCACCTTATGTGCCAAAATAAAGAACTGAAAAAAAGCTAGTAAATAAACGAGGGGTTCAGCTCCGCACGAGTTACTTGAAAACAAGACAAACAGTAATTAGGATGAAAATCATGAACTGATGTGATTAAATACACAGTAAACATGGCATTAAAAAATCGACCGAATTAATCAACTTCGTTCGAACATTGATTGACGGTATGCCCATTCCTAGGCAAAAAGAGGCGGTATGCGCTGCAAAGATTTCGTGAAGAAGCGGTATGCCATACCGTCCCATACCGCCCCACTTCAAGCAATGAATATTGTTGTTTTAAAACTAAGCGTTTTTGGTGTGAATTCGTGTACTGCATGCAAACCGGCCTCGAAATATTTTGTGAGACGCCAGTGAGAAAGAGTGGTTTGAGCAAGTCCGTTATGGACTGGTCCACCAACATGCTGGGGAAGAGACTGGTTTCTAACCAGTGAATGTGAGAATGAAAGTGGGTCGGTGCGTTGATGATGGCTCTGTTATTCAAATTGAGAATGATGATCATTGGTTTGATCAAAACCGATGGCTGAATTCGGGTGAATCTGTGAAAGAAAGTAATGCTATTTTTCAGCTAAGAAGACGGACCAGTGAACGCCGAACGTCGGACAGGTTGCCTTCGGTAGAATTGGTGAGCGCACCTTTCTTGCCCGAGGCAATGAAAACGAAGTACCCTGTGCGGGAATTTGATAATCAATTCTTGATTGGTGCAACAAACCCAAAAAAGTACATTGCTTTAGGAATCTATTTTTGACCATTATGTAGTGGATGCATCCTGAGTTCGTGGATAATGCAATGGTGGAGATCCAGTTGGAATTTTTCTTGATGTTGTTGCTCATGCTACGAGCGTTACAATTCTGTGCTGTGAACCCAGTAGTTCCTGGCAGTTACACAACGATTTGGTCGACACAACGACGCTGCAGTTGCACGCTTTACTACTAGAAGTGTGCGAGTAGAATAATTTTAACTCGAGCCGAGTTTGCAAGAGATGAATCAAGTAAGGTTGCACTGATACCGATACTGATGCTGGATCGGATCGGTTGCCAACATTCGCGATATCGGTATCGGATCGTTAGCGGCAACTTTCATGGAAATATCGATAACTCTGGAAATGTTCGAGATTACGACACGCGCTTCGTGGCGTTTTGCTCAGGAAATCACTGAGTATCTTCTTAGCTAGTGTTTAACTGTGGGTTACTATTTAAAATTTTTTTATTTTAATAATTATTGGACTTGTGCAGAAAACTGCATCGTTGATGAAAAATTGGGGGTACAATTTTTGGATATCGGTACTGGTATCGGCAAAATTTATAAAACTGTATCGGTGCAGCCTTCGAATCGAGCATCGAGCCGAGTTCCAGTAGTTGGTTAACACACTTATTTTGCAAGCGTCTTTATTTGTTAGTGTAATAACAACTGAGATGCTGCTTAATGGATTGTGTGGGTCGATGTCTACAACTAGTTTTCCAGTTTTTAGGATTTAACTTTAACCCTTTAAGGACTGCGTGCGCGCTAAGAACTTATAACTGACTTGTAGAAAAAAAATTGCAGCTCCTCACCCAGTTAAAGTAAGAGAATGAAACCTGTGTCATTTTTATCCTTAATGATCTGGCTTTCATATCCCAGTTTAAATTTTACTGTAATTGGCTGGAAGTTTTCGATATGATTTGTAGAAGAGCTGTAAACAATGATTATACAGCGGGCGCATTCGGGCGCACCCGTCCTTAAAGGGTTAAGCTGGTTTGAGCTAGTGGCTTTTAATGTGCACTGCCGGAAAGCTCTCGTCGAGACGATAAATTTAGTATATTTGAACATCAAAATCGGTCAAACATTAGCGAAGTTATCGCATTTTTACCGGTTTCGAGTTTGGTTGGATAAATTGAGTCATGTTTGAACAGATCGAAAACTCAATTCGAACTCGAAACTTTCGAGGCTCGCACACCCCTATTTACTACATATGAATAAGGCGCACCGTGAAAGGCTAAAGTCGGTGTTTGCGGAGGAATTGCATCCGTAACTCGTAAGGGATCAGACTGACTGAAATGTTTGGGGTACCCTTACAAGAATTGTTGAAGCAGGCATTGTTGAAATTGTTTTTTTTTTAGGGGGGGGGGGGATAACGAAACTACTACACAATTTATGACTTGGGGGGTGGGTGGTAGCTTTGCCAGCGTAGTTAATAGGCGATTTACGGTAACGAACTCCCTATCCTACAATAATAAAAAACTTCCGGTAGTATACGAGTCACTTTGAGATTTTCTTACTGCAGTGGGATTTATGTCTGGCCTTGAAACAATACGGTCCATCAAAGCAAAGGCCCTATCCTTGGATTTAGTAGTAGGCACGTTTGTTAGCGGATCAAACAGGTTCCCCGGAAAATTTTGTGTGTGAACTTTTTTCATGCACTGAATATAGTATAATGTACCATTACCATTAACTTGGGGTTCATCCTTTTTTCCCCCCCTATCACTCCCCCCCCCCCCCCCCTTCTTCAAGAAAACAAATTGGCATGAATGCATGCGTGTAGGCCCAATTATCACATATTTCATTTCACTGCATGAAATTTGTTGGTATTTTTTAGTCCTAAAAACCATTGGAAATCCAAAAACACAGGATTACAGCTCGGTCCTCTTACAGTGGAAAGTCATTAAAATACGCACAATCTCATTTAAAGGAACGCACCTGGTATCCAACAAATTTTTGAAAGCTTTGATAAACCCTTTTAAACCTCGTACTGTTTTCTTCTGGCCACTTGAGAACATATTTTTCTTCGGCTTGCATCTCTACCTTTGCACTCAGAATTCGAAACTGATCGCACTTACAGCCTCCTGTATTTGTCAGTCTGCTGTTTCCATTTTCTAGTCAAGCTCATTCGCCAATCGTTGTGTTCCAGGTACCTGATCGAGGGGGTTGATGGGCCTGTATTTTCACAAGTTGTTGATTATCCACGAAGGGTGCCTGGGTTGCTAATGATTCAAGACATCGCAAGAAGTTTTGTTCCCCTTGAATTGGGGACAAAAAGTGTTTGAGTTCCTCCCCACTCAATCGTGTATCCAGTGTCCATGTGGTGTACTGTGACACCGTTTCTTACTATCTGTAAAATACTAACCTCTAGTATGTGCTAAAAT
>JAHWFP010199019.1:0-19994 GCA_023313725.1 Lithobius niger | reverse complement strand
CCTCACCATCCTCCACTTCTCTAGCGGGTTGGGGGGGAAGGTTTCGTCCCCATGTGGACAACTGGGAGGTCATCACCGACAGCGTGCTCACTCTGTCCGCTGTAGGCAGAGAACATTCGCCGTTTTTTGTGTCTGAACGACCGCTTTCTCCAGCCTCTGAAAGCTGAACCGACATCTGGAGAAGCAGCATTTTAAAGATGGAGACGATTCGGTCGGTCAGAAAAGCGATGCAGCCAATCGTTGTTACAATTGCCATCTATTTCGAGGATGCATGCATGCATGCATGGTCCGTTGCACCAGGGGATTCGGCATCTGTTTCGCCTTTTTGTAGGAGGTCAATCGTACCAGTTTCGTGTCCTACCTTTTGGGATTGCAACCGGATCTCATGTCTTCACGGAAGTGCTTTGCCTGGGTTGGGGGGTTTCTACATTGTTTGGACATTGTAGCCCATGCCTATTTCAGCGTTTGGTTGCTCCGCCATCAGTGGGAGGAAGTACTCAGGTGGCAATTGGCCACGTGTCTTCAAGGTTCTGGGTCTAGGCGTCCAGTTGGAAATGCCCAGGCTGGTGCCGTGCAGGCAGTTTGTGTTCCGCGGCGCTCAGTTCGATACGGTCGAGTTCACGGGTTGGCCATCGCAGGAACAGGTAGAGAGGTTACTGGATCGGATGGAAAGGTTGCAGCTAGCCACCGAGATTACGTCAGTGGACCTGGTGTCAGTAATAGGTGTCGCCGATTCCTGCGCTGAGCTGGTTCCTTTCGGGGAATGGAAGGTCAGGTCGATGCATTTGTTCAGGAACCATGAGTGATAACCTCGTCGTCCTGGTGGGATGTGTTTTCTCTGGACAGTTTACAGTTCTGTGGTAGGGTGATCCCTTCAACACCTGCCGGGGAGTGCCCATTCAGGACCCAACGCCGTTTGGACTTCTCTTCACGGACGCATCCTCCACAAGCTGGGGGGCGTACTTCGAGGGTCTCATGACGGCGGGAGTGGGGTCAGATGAGGAATGCCAGTTACATCAAGGTTCTGGAGAAGCGAGCAAAACGTCTGGCGGTGCAGGTCAAGGAAGGAGTTTGCGTGGGAAGACGGTGATAGGCAGGGATGGTTATGATGCACAACACAACGGCGGTGGCTCACGTCATGATAGGAGGAGGGACTTGTTCTTGGTTGATGATGGAAGAGACCTCCCTGCTGTTTCGACTGCGCGAAGCTCTGCATCTCAACCTGCGTCTGCATCATGTAGCAGGGAAGCTCCATAATCTTGCAGACGAGTTGTCACGTCAGAGAACTCACACAACGGAATGAAGATTCGATCCCAGCCTGTGCCAGAGCTCGTTATTGACGGGGGGGGGAAGCCTGGGTGGGCCTGTTTGCGGCATGCTACAACTGCCAACTCCCACACTTTGTCTCGCCGTTTCCGGACTCGACGATGTGGGCCACGGACGCTCTCTCCATCGACTGAGCAGGCCTGTCAGCTACCTGTTCCCCCCGTTCGCGCTTCTGCAGGCGTCTTGGAACAATCTTCGCAAGTTCCCGGGAGAATACATTTTGGTGGCACCACTCTGACCAGCTGCGTCATGGTTTCCTTACTTAGTGGAACTGTCGAAGGAGGACCCACCTCCTCTACTCCTCTCGGACTCCATCCTGACCCAGCACTGAGGTGCAGTGACCCACCCTTGTCCCAAGTTCACGGGTGGAGACTGTGGTAAGGAATTTGGAAGGTGAGGGTTTTACCACTGAGGCCTCGGAGGGGATGTAGGGTTGCCGCCATTCTTCGACAAGGAAGAACAGTTAGGCCAGGTGGAAGGTTTGGCGTTTCTGGTGCCAGAAGAAGGGATGTGATCCAACGGACCCTACAGAAGCCGCTTTGTCGTCCCACTCGAAAAAACCTTTCGGAGCGGATGTTAGGTTACTTGCGTTCTTCGACGAGGAAAAACTACGACGCCCGGTGGAAAATTTGGTTTTTCTGGTGCCGGAAGGTGGAAATTGATCCGACGGGCCCGACCGAAGCCGCTTTGTTGTCTTTCCTGGAAGAACGATTTGTCAAAGGCTTGTCCCCGACGGCCATTAAGGGGTATCGTTCGGCCATCAACTCCGTCTTGTCGGCATTGGGAAGGAAGAAGCTGGTGACCAGTGAACAGGTATCACGGCTGGTTCGGGCCTTTGTGAATGCACGACTAAGGATCAAGCAATTGTTTCCCAGGTGGAACTTACCGTTGGTGTTGGCTAGTTCGGAATTAGCACCTTACAAACCTCTTTGTTCGGTTTCGTTGCTCCTGCTATCGCAGTAGACCATATTCTTGGTGGCTCTGGCTTCGGCAGCTCGGCAGAGCGAGCTGGCTGCTCTGGTGAGAGATGGCCAGTGAACATGTTTCACGCCAGGTCCGGGCGTTTATGAATGCAACACCGAGGCCTAACAGGTGTTCCCCAAATGGAGCTTGCCCTTGGTGTTGGCCGGTCTGGAGTTGGCGCCTTACGGACCTCTTTGCTCAGCTCCGTTGCTTCGACTGTCACAGAGGACCCTTTTTCTTGGTGGCTCTGGCTTCAGCGGCTCGGCTGAGCGAGCTAGCTGCTCTGGTGAGAGATGGCAAGAACATCCATCCTTCCTTCCTTCCTTGACTTCCTTGTGAAGAATCAAACACCAGATGTGGCCTTTGGTGATTAAGGCATTGATGACAGTGGTTGATCTAGGGGGTACGGAGTGGACCCAAGGCTCGGTCCGGGCTCTCCACCTTTTCTTAGGACCAATTTGACGGAGCAGTCTGGACGTTCGGGACGAGCAGGATCTACACTCACTCCACAGATTTTGCAATGGGATCGAGCTTCTGGAGGTGTCCTTCCATTACTGTCACCAGCGAAGATAGGGAAATGGATTTGTAAGGTCATCACGCGAGTGTATGAGCTCGGACTGGACCATCTGGACATCCCTGCGAATGTGAGGGGCCCATGCCTTGAGGGTTTTGGCTGCGTCTTGGGCCTTCGCATTTGGCACCCCGCTTAATGATGTGGTAGCTGCCAGCTCTTGGACCAACAAGAACACTTTCATCGCCCATTATCTTTGTGATACAGATACGGCGAGTGGGAGTGGTCTGGAGCATCCCCAAGTGGCGGCTAGAAGCGTTGTTGGGGAGTGAGTGAAGTTTGTGTACACAGTGGAAAGGAGATGACACAACACAAGGAATGTTGTAGTGTCATCATGCCCACTGGAACTTTCTCTAAATGGAAGAAAGAATGTGGGCAAAGACAGTGAACTTCAGGCGACACGTCACGAGGCAGTGTTTGGTGTTGCAATGGTGGAAGTCTTCCTGTTGAAGTGCATACTGGAGAGTTTCCAACCTGACACGAGGAGTGTTGAGGGGTTGGCTCACATGAACCTTTTCCTGGTGAAGAAGTTGTGGGGATATGCACCTTGTACACAGTGGACAGTACACAGTGGAAAGATGGACGGTTGTCATCACTGTTGCCCGGTGGCAATACCAGTGGTGGATCGCAGTCCATGGCTGAGGACCTCGCCCGAGACAAGTGCTGAGATGGGTAAAGGTTTGTTGCTGGCAGTGTTTAATCTGTGATGTGTACTGTATTGTTGGTGTGGAGTGCAATGCAACGAGAGTTAGCAGGGTTCGTGCTGTCCCACCAGCCTATTGGACAAATTCAGCACATACTAGAGGTTAGTATTTTACAGATAGTAAGAAACGACAATTTTAACTTGATTAAAATTAGTTTTTACTATCCTAAAATACTTACCTCTAGTAGGACCCGCCCAGCCTCCCCGCTTCGCCGAACCCTGGAAAAGTTGAGTAGTGGGTTCCGGAAAACGAAGTGTCATTGTTGGGCTGGCGCTGGCTTGTTGGAGGCAACGATTGTTGCGCACCAAGTGGCAGATAGGCTAACCTCATTGCATTGCAAGTGTTGCAGGTGTTTTAAACTTTTAAGGGGTTTAAAAAATCGGGTAGAAAAGCAAATCGAAAACGATTTTAGCACATACTAGAGGTAAGTATTTTAGGATAGTAAAAACTAATTTTAATCAAGTTAAAATTGTCGTTTTCTTCTTTCCCACTTCTCACATCTGCCATTTATCGAAGAACCAGATTTTGTACAGCTTTTACCGTCTCACCAATATATTATCAGTTTCACCACATGGTATTTTATAAACTCTTCTTCCTCTGTTGTCACCTCTCCATTTCATTGCAGTGGCGTGGCTCTTCTATTTTTCTGAGGTTTTTGGTGTTTCGCAAAAAAAGTTTCCAAACTTTGTCCTTCGAGGATTCTCTGCAGGCTTTTGCCTTTACCTTTCAGGTAAGTTAGGCCTACCCTTTTTGTTTCTGTTGGAATTTCACCTCTTTTCCGGGTGCCTTTTTCTTTTTATTTCTTCCAACTGTGACTGCTTCCTTCATAAGGGTGTTCGGTGACCTACAGCAATGACCTTCCCTTTTAGGTCTTTGTAGGTGTGGATCAGCTTCCTCCAAACTCATGGACTTCCGCACCAACCGCACAAACTCGTTTCGAGCTATCGCTCTCTGCTGCCCTGCGGGGTGCCCCGACGAGAAAGGGATACCTCTTCTAAATACTGTCAGCTTAACATAGGGGGATGGAGTACTTAATGTACCTATCATCTGTTCTCTGGAGGAGCACACCAAGGAATGGTATTGATCTTATTACTGAGTTACTTCTCAAAACAACAAACTTTCCAAGTTCAACTTCACAATTGATATTTTGTTTTATTCTTCAACCGTGATCTGCAGTCCATTTTTCCACCCATTCAACAACATCAGTTCTTCATTCACTTCTCTTTGACGCTGCCAAAATGTCTTGAACGAATCTTTTTCAGAATTTTTTCCTCCAGGTTGAACATGTTCAGATGCTGAAGGACCACTCGGCAATTATGCAGGAGTGTGAGTAACCCATCGGTACACAATTCACCTGCCTATACACCCTACCCTCAAACTCAACGTAGATTGACGCCAGGAGCACACTTAACACTGCTTTGTCCTTTTACCACACAACCCTGTCATGTCAATCTTCAATCTACAAGCCGAAACTCGAAAACATTTCCAGGTTAGGCCGCTGTGAGATGCCGGGAATAATTGCTTGACATCAAAGGAAACGAGCACCTCGTCTTCTGCCACTTTCACTTTCCCCATCCTCTCCACTAAGTCTCCACTGTGTTTTAAACTTAAAGGGCTGTTAACGTCCTTCTTTAAAAGTTCGACCACTTTCCAATCAAGGCACTGGGCTGGGCCGCCATTCGCAAGCATATTGGATTTCCCTCTTTATGAAGCTTCTCTAGCTTAGGGATAGTCGGGAGTTGTTTCAGGAACCTAGGATGCATTTTCTCTGCTTTGTCTTTGGATAGGAATCCTGTGCACAGGCGCTCAACACTAATTCAAAATCAATAAGTGGGCGTATTCCCTACATCTTTTATCATTGCGAGTTACTTCCCGTACCCCACCATCTCTTCCATCACTATCCGGTTGTGCTCTTCCCTGCCGGCCACCACCGTCACATTTGCCTTGTCTGTCCTACAAACCAAGATGGTGTCATCCCTTTCCAAACGCCTTGACGCTTTCAGTTGTTCAATGGTAGTGTTCAACTCTACTTTTCATGGCTTGCTCAACGTTACTTTCTGGAGACTTGCCCTCACGTTCGTACCCCACATGAATTCATCTAGTAGTCTCTGCATATCAGCCACCAGATAACTATCGTCATTCACTTTTGGCCCGCTGGAATGAATTTCAGCTCAAGACCCAACACACTCCCCTCCACACTGGTCAATTCCCTGTGCAAAAGATTGACCACCTGTCCGCTTGCACTTCACCTCCTCACTCCAGCGCCTTCTCCATGTTACCAAATACGAGAGCTCTTGATCCCCCATGTTCACAAATTTCCGCCGCTGCCACTTGGAATTCATCTCTTTCTTCTCGATTTACTCTTCGACCATTTCCCAGTGTTGATTCAACAATATTTACTGAAGCTTCTGCCTCAGGTACGTGACGAGTGGTGAGTAACCTTGACTGGAAAATGGAAACAGCTGACTGAGAATACAGGATGTTGTAAGCGCAGTCAGTTTCTAATTCCGAGCACAATGGTAGAGATGTAAACCGAAGAAAAACACATTCACAAGTTGCCTGAAGAAGACAGTAGTGGTTTAAAAGGACTTTAAAGCTGTCGAAAATTTGCCAGACCCCAGTGCTGTTTGTTTGAGTTTGTGTGTATTTTAGTGACTTTTCACTCGTTTAATATAATCTCTCAAAATCAAGATCGTCGATTTCCTATTACAGTACAAAAAACAAGACTAAAACATGAGTTTTCACTCATTAAGTGGTGATTATGAGTACTGCAAAAATAACTCGGTAAAATGAAACGCAATGCAGGACGGGAAAAATCAAGCGATGCTAACAGGGTACGTCTAGGGGAGGAAAAATGCAGAATAAAAATAATTGCTGCCTTTGTGCTTTATTTCTTTTTGGAATATTATTATAAGAAAGCAGACGCTTCTTATTTAGCTGCCTTTGTGCTTTATTTCTTTTTGGAATATTATTATAAGAAAGCAGACGCTTCTTATTTAGCTGCCTTTGTGCTTTATTTCTTTTTGGAACATTATTATAAGAAAGCAGACGCTCTCCTCACTGACCATACAGCTTAAGATCGACATGCCTGCATAGGTGTGCAGTAAAGCTTAACAATGAACGTACGACACTGTTTTATTTTTCCGGGAGGTTTCTTCCTAATGAAACATATTTCACGCGACAGTGAATAGCTGAAGTTATAGCCTATTGTGTCTACTTGAATTTCTTTCATCCTAGATTATTTGTTGTGCTGGTATTTCGTTGATATTCATTCTCAAACCCCAAACAGCAGTGCTCTTCTAACACATCACATTGTAATGCTCCAGCTTTCTCTGAGTACTCGTAGTAGTAGTGCCATCTGAAAAGTTCTGTTTTTTTAATTAAGTTTTCCGAAGCCCGTACAATAGGAGTCAGCAGACCATTACCAAATGTAATGGTATTGACAGACCAGGGTGGGCAGCCAACTGAAAAACACAACACGATTAGCCTACCGGTAATTGATAATATCATCTTTAAATCTGCAAAGTTAGCTTTAAGTTATTTTATTTGGTTTTATTCATATATTAAACAAAATTTGAAAATATTTTGGAGAATAGGGGAAGATTATTTTTTTAACCAGACATGATTAACTGAACCTTAGTGTAATTCTCTCTCTATATATTTTTTAACCTTTTGTTCTTTTCTTTATTTCAGCTGTAAGTTATTATTTTATCTGGTTTTATTCATACATTAAACAAAATTTTAAAATATTTTGGAGAATAAAGTCTCATTATTAACATTTTTAGTCAGACTTGGTTACTGATAGTCATTTTCAATCTGTAAATATATACATTTTTTAACTTTTTTTTATTTTTTTATTTCAGCTGTAAGTTATTATTTTGTTTGGTTTTATTTATATATTAAAAGAAATCTTAAATATTTCGGGGGAATAAACGAAGATTATTTACTTTTTATTATTTTTTTCCGTTTTTGCACTTAATATAATGAACGAAGTGACGACTTAAGCGTCTAAACTTAAATGCTCGACTCGGCGGACAAATCCTTTTGAAATTATTCATGTAAGGTTCGGTACAGCCTTACTTGATAATCACACGCTAACAGTTGTAAAGAAAATTAAAACATATTTATTAAATTCCGTGCTACGTTTGCAAAATTTAAAACACAACAACGATAGAATGGGTGTTCGGTGTGTGTTAGTTTTTACACGAGGCTATGTCAATTGTCAAATAAGCTAACGATCGTGTACTTTGAATTTTGAAAGTTCAGATTTTTACGAGTAACACTTAGTTTCAAAAAAGGAAATACTCCATCGTATTTTGCGAATTTTCGATAGGCTGTTGACAAAAAGATGTAAAATTTCAGTCCTATCTTATTCAGGGTTCCCACAAAAGTGCTTCTTTCTGTTCACATCGTTGTTTTGCTCTTGCTATCTTCGTTTGCAAACGACGAGGCAGGTTTTTACCGTAGCCTACTGTATTCACTGGCGGGACTTGGCGTGTGTTTTCTTTGTGCCATTTTTGGGTGAGACGCTCGCACAATTCTTGGTTAATGAGATGAGCACAAAATTAATTCTGGCAAGCCCTTAATGAACCTACAAGGCCCATCCAGTCCAGGAATCTGACATCTCATCAGCCAAGAATTGGATGAGCGTCTCACGCAAAAATGGCACAAAGAAAACACGAGCGAGTTCAGCCAGTGAATACAGTAGGCTACGGTACAAAACTGCATCGTCGTCTGCTAACGAAAATAGCAAGAGCAAACAACGATATAAACAGAAAGAAGCCCTTATTGTGGGAGCCTGAAGAAGATAGGAGGACTGAATGAAATTTTACATATGTCAATTGTATTTTCAAATACTCAAGATTGCTCTTAAGGTAAAACTTTCCTGTGGTCTCACACCGTCAGTTTGGCGAGTGGTTTACATAGGACAAAAAATCACGTAGAGAAATATTGGCACGTTGAAATGTCATCGCTAATATATCACAAAAAGTACTGTTGATTGCGATAAAAATACTATTTTTACCTGCGCAAGTTTATTTCCAGTAATTGTGAATTTGTGGTATCGATATCCAACTCCCAGTACTTAAGAGGTATCAGATCGGATCAGTAAAAAGTTGTATCGGTGAATCCTTGCCTGCCACATACCTTAATTTCATAAAAATTATGGGGACTTACCAACTTCTGTTGCCGTTGACCACCAAATTGAAGCAGCACTTGCGCCTTTAGAACTGCAGATGAATTTGATTGCCCAGTAGCAATATTTACTAGCTCTCTAAGTTATATACAGCTGTATACGTACAGCAGAATCGTTTGCATCTGCGTTGTTTTACAGTACGTGCAATATTATATATGATACATCATCATGGTAGCACAGAATTCTTCTAAAGAAGTAGTACATGGGGAAATTTTGTTATGCAGAAACATCGTTTGATGACAGAGTGCGCAGTACAGTACTACAGAATGTGTAGTAATATTTACAGTCTTATTAGTGTTTTAAGAGTTCCGCTTGAGGAGGAGGGGTTGGGGTGCAGAGAACAATTTGAGCATTATTACTAGGATTAATTTTCTTCCACCTGTATTTTCTTTGGCCGTCTTCATGCTCACTTCCACTGGATAGATCATGTCCAGACTCAGTTTTGGCTGTTTGTTCCTTAATACTTCCCTTATTTATATCTTCATTAATTTTGCTAACATTTTCATAATTTAGGATAAAGCAGCCAAGTCAAAGGGTTAGGAATGTTAGTTGTAGATGACAAATTTGAAACATGCTAAAAGCAAATTTATCACGTCGGTTTAAACTTGACAACATTGAAATTTTACAAGTAAGGTGTACGATTTGGGACATATGTGGTTTGTCATAAACGTAAACATTCACAGTTTACCACACCAGATGCACAACTAGCAAGTTCTACTTTAAATTTTCGGTGACCTTCCGGTCACCTGCTGGGTGGTGGATTCTTTGAGCACAAATTTTGAGTCTCTTCACACTAGCATGTAGGATTTTTTGTCGGACTGCTTGTGTGATTCTTTTTGAAGGAATGTGACCGGAAAGTTGCGAAAAATTTAAAGTAGAATTTGCTATTTGTTCTTCTCTTATGGTAAAATGTGAGTATTTACATTTATGAAGACTAACCTGTACCATTGTAACCGCCGTTTACTGGCTTACATAGATTTGCGGTTTAGCCTTGCCTTTTTTAGGTAAAAACATGTTCGTAAAGATATGCTGAAAGAGGCTACAAGTCACTTACTTTAACCTCACTGGCTGCTCACTGTTTTCCTACCAGCCATGCTAATCAAAAATGCATGGCAACTTTCAAGTTTGGCTCCTCCACACCCCCTTTCACCACAGGTAGGGATTATACCTCCACTGTGTCGTGTTAAAAACCTTCTGGTACTGGCAATGTAACGTTCGTTGCCTGAAGTGGGCCTAAATGGAGGTCTTAACACTGAGTGAGCCAGTGGATTTCCAGCACTGTGGTTTCAATAATAGTGTCTCTTTTCACTCCGGATCCCAAACGTTGAGTTTGGTATTAGGGCTTCTACTTACATTAGCAGGGTTTGCGATAAGAAAAAGTTGTAGTAATTTGTTTAGCTGATAATCTCTTATTGATAGGCATTTAATTTATTTTCAAACATAATTTTGTACGAGTAGTTAGGGTATACCGATTAACGCTTTTCCTGCCAATCGGTAAAAAAATGACCAGCATACCAAACAAATCGTATTAAAGCGATAACCGACGCCGTATTGCATACTCTCCCCATAGTTCACCAGAAAAGCAGTAATTAATCACATACTGTACTTAAAAAAAACTGTTGTATCTCTGACTTGTGTGTGAAAGTATTGGAAGTAGCCAAGTCTAACACATTTGCAGGAAGAGTGCTTGCTGCATTTGTGCTTTTCCAAATTTACAAAGGGTGATCAGCAATCGATTTTCATGATGGCAATTCACTGGTAACTTACTTCATTTTGACCGGCTACCCATTTTTATCGATAAGGCTCTGACTGGCAAAAATCAGTTCCGCAAGCTTGGTTTGGTAGACCCATGATCAATAGTTTATTTAGGATTCATCTGAAAGGATATTATGGGTTAAGATAACATGGGGTAGGGGGTCGTGCCCCAATTCCCGGTAGCCACCCTTTCTCAAGATCTCTTGAAACTGCAATATCAATGTGTCACATACCTGTTGTAACCCTAAAAATCTTTGACTTTGTGCCCTTAAATCATGGAAGAGGATCTTGTGACTTTGAGAGAATTCCAAACGTTTTATCTTAAAAGTAACGTTTGTAAGAGCAGTTCAGATCTGATGTAAAAAAAAGTTGCAGTGGGAGCTGTGATCATCGCAGTAAGTAGTGCTTTGTGTAGTAAACTAAAACAGATGCAACACTGAAAATAACATCTTTCAGATTATTACTAGCAAACTTTCATATTTTCGTCACTTTTTACTTGATATTTGATACGTGTCATTATTCATGTTCTGTGTAGTCTTCACCTAAAACACATCCCAATAAGTCACTCCCACCTCCTCCTCCAATTACACAACACTTTATAAATCAGTTCTCACCTGTGTGTTAAAAAAGAAATAAAGTAGTGTGTAGAAGTTGGCACCTATTCGTCATTGCCTACAACAATGGAGTACTGCAAAGTACTAAAATATGTTCCAGCCGATCGTGATAAGGAACAACGGGAAAGGAAGGCTGAACGCAGTCGAAGCCCCCGTGAGCCCCGAAGGAAACATCGTGATCTGCCCGAGGATAAAATTGAAGAAGAGAAAATAGTTCGGCTACGCAAAGATTCCCCTAAAGCTGAAGAGCGCGGTATGACCACCATGCTTTTTTTCTAATGTAACTATTTTGTGAGATCTGCGTTTGAATGCTTACAACTACTATGTTGGTTTGTCCTCCCCCTTCCTAACAGACTTATTATCTGCTAAAAGCTGGTTGGCATATGCATGTTGCAGCATACTTGTGTTTCACGGTGTAATGTGTTTCGTGAACATACGGAAATATTAACGATGCAGCAGTAGTACTTGACGAAAACATTAGGTTACTTATTTTTTTAATCGTTTGAATAAATCGTTGTTGACCTTCGCTTGTGGCTAAAATATCAAATTACGACTGAATTTACCTTTTTTTTTTGAAATCACGAATTCATTTTTGTTTGGGCTTTGATGGTTTTGAAGTGTTGAAAGTCAAATATATATTTGTCAATGAGTTTTCAAGCTTGTGCAAAAAAATGGGAATTCAATTGAAAAAAACGTGTGTTACATTATAGACAACGCAATTACAAAACTGGGAGGAGCCTGTAACTAAAAGCGATTATCCGTCTCTGGAACACCTGTCTGCAGTACGTGAATCTCCCATGCTGCACAGCAGAGGATCAAAATGGCTTCCTAAAACATACAACGGGAACGTGTGCGCCAAGTACCCAGAAATCGTTGTCCAGCTTAGCTGATACTTAACTGTAGTGTGACATTAAGGAGTAACCAGATGAAACTTTGATAAATGAGCATCACGACTTTGGCACACCGAATGCACTGGCTGACTGCAAAATTAATTCTATTCACTGGAGATAAAGTTTTTTTTACAAAAGTACCTTATTTGTGTGAGGATAGAATACATACGTAACGAACATTTCACACATGGGAGTAGCCAACGTTACAGGTATATGAAAATTAACATTCAGCTTGATCATGCCACGGAGAGATTTTGTTTGGACTGCAGATAAACACAAGGCACAGTTCCAAGAAAATATATACGCCACCTACGTCTAGCATGATGGCTCCCACCAGTTTTATAATCGTGTATGGACTATAGCATAATACTGCTGAATTAAAAAAAATCATTTCGTCCTCCTCCTAACTGTGCATGTTGAGTTCTGCCTTTATATGATCTTGCTTGCATGTTCCATCTGCGACTGTATAGTAGGCTACTGTGAAAACAAATGTTTAATTTTAACTGTTCTAGTGTACCATTTTAAATTTTATATTGGGATTCATTTGTAGTTATTTTATGTACATACAAATGTTGTTTTATGTAGTGCATTGAGTGTACATTCAGCTGCATGTTGTGGTACTACTTTAGGAATAGATTGGTCTCAGTATTGATCCTTATATTACCATTTCCGTATGGTAACCAGTAACTTGCAGGAATAATGTGCACTGGTCTATGTGCAGGGTTCACACAGGGTGCTTTGAAGTTCTTGAATTTGTTAGGAAAACGCACAAAGCCTTGATTCCTTGAAATGGTTAACTACGTCCGTGGAAGTCCTGAAATTTAATTTTTTGTCTTAATTTTAAATAATGCCGTAGCGTTGAGCAAAATAAAGACAAACTTGTAATTTGTTATGAATAACTCGCATGTTTGCTGTAAACAGTTGTTGAGGTTATCTTTTAAATTTTGTTACTACACTCGTTCTAAAATCAGTTGTTTACTGAAGACAAACAAAAAAAAAAATGGTTTGGTTTGTGTTACCTGACCGACCCTATTTTTACGAGCCGATCGAAACATTTTTTCTTTCTAAGGAAAAAAATCCCCTCCCCACAAAAAAAAGACGTAGATTTTGTAATGCTTTTTTGTTTAATGTTGTCTGCAGCACCAAGCATGCTTGTTGTTTAATGTATCTTTATTGCATCAAAAAATAATAAATTGAAATTTTTGAATTAAGACTTACTTGATTTAGTAATGAAAAGTTTAAAAAAAATTGTTCTGACCTGCTCACCCTATTTTTTTTTTTAACTGCATAACGCAAACGAAACAAGGTTGTTTTTTTTTTGTTTGGCCTGATGAATTTAGGAAAAGAAAAAGTGGGATAAAAGCTGATGAGTAAAAAGTTGTAGGTTAAAAGTCTTCGGTAAAATTTGTTGATGAATTTAACAAGTTCAAAACCGGATTGGCGTCATTAAGCTAAAAATGCAGAAACTACTGCTTGTGTGGGGCGCCATTCTACTGAATGTTAGACACCTACATCTAGGCATTTAGGCCTATTAATGACAGTTAACATAACTTACAACAATAATACGAAAAAAAGGTCAGATAACATCCTTTTTCCTGGTTTTTATTTCTGCACATGATTGTAACATGACCCATTATAGTGCTTGGTGAGATGGTGTGTGTCTTTACCATCATTCGCCAATGTCGGTCGCCACCTACCAAACGGCAAAGAAAATTCAGCAGTTGGCGACTTGCTTTTTAATGCTACTCGCCAAAATGGCAACTGATTAACAAACCCTAATGCTTAAATTGTCATATCTTGAGAACCGTATTCGCTAGAAACAAGCGGTTTGCGGTGTTGCATGCAGAAGGGCTCTCCAACCAAGTGTACAGTACTGTTGATAGCCACTTTAGCTGATTGGAGAATTAGATTAATGCAAACAATATGCAAGCATTTAGGGAGCAGCGCACCTGCTAAAATTGTTTCTACATGGCGAGACGGAGATGGGAAATGGGCAATATTGTAATGTCTACTGGCAAGGGCCCTCCAATTCACATTCGTGAAGGTTACTCTTCACCAGTAAAACTAAAGCCTAAGCAGCCTTTTTTGAGTAAGGTTGCTGATTAATGCAGGTGCTCCGAAAATTTATAGGTCTTGGTCAAGTCCTTGAAAAATAAAGTTAGTTTGGAAAAGCCCTTAAAGTGCTTGAATGTTTTGTGTGTGATCTTGTGTGAACCCTTTGTGCACTGTGCAGGTTAGGACATTTAAATATGGTTTTTACAGCCGACGAGAATATACGTTACCTGTTTTATAGCAGTTTTCCCCCTTTTGTGCATTATTCCCCTAGAAGTTTAAGAGTTGTCTTCCCTGCCGGGCTCGTACGGTACAGCGCATGAGCCAGCTTCTCCTAGGGTGATCGCCATGCATGGTCGTTCTTTTCGAGCATCCCCATTTGTCGTTCCGATCCCAGGATTCCACGTTCCCATTCCGCATACCACCGCGGATGGAGGATACCTCCTTTCCTACCACATTGGCGGCCGTTCCGTTCCCCACCGGTACCTCAGAACCAATGGGAATCTACCCGTTCCTCCTGTCGTGGACAACTCCTCCTTACCCGTTCCGGGTGTGACAGCCTCACGAAGAAGTGCCGTATTTGCATCTCCAATCTCCATTTCTCCCACTAAAAGGATTGTCATCTGAAAGAATCAGCGTCTTTCGAAGCAACGCACGGAACGAGCGCGCCGCCAACGAGCTTCCGCTGCCGCCGTCCTCAGACGAACGCACCGAAACAACGTTCCCCGCTGACCACGGTCATTCCGAAGACGAAGACTTCTAAACGGGTAACGTCGCTCACGTGCCTCATCCACATTCCCCCAAAAACCCGAAGAATCCATCGTCAGATACCATTCCAGCAATAGCCGGGAGTTCTGGTCTGCGTTCTCTGAAATCTAGCATCCCCGCTGCAAAGTCAAGTGTGAATAAAATCGGCTCACATTCCTCTTGCTCCGCCCGTACGCCATGGCTCGACTACTATTCCGGATAAAACCAAGAAGAAGGCTTCTCCGTCTAGTTCCACCGACAGCTTGGCTACCCTCTCCAAACGTTCTGCATCACCAACTCCGCTTCCACGTTCCGACACAACGCCACATTCCGGCTTAACACCACAGGAAATCGATCCCCCTCCTGGCCTCGTACCATACCAGTCAGCTTCTGTTCTGCGCGAAGCGCTTACACGTGGCATCCATCTGTCCGCAAGCGAAGCGGAAGATCTAAACTTCAATGTGAACTTCGTTCTCACCTTTGCTGAAAAATTTGCCAAGGAATACGGAGCTCTACTTTCCGCCTTGAGCGAACTTCCTTCCCTCCGACAGGCAGCTGAATATGCCGATACGTTACGTGCCGAAATGCTATCTTACGGGCATCAAATGAGGCCTTACCAACGAACTAGAAATCGTCAACCGACGATATTACTCAATGAGGGTAAATTACGCTCTGCTGAGAACTCATCATTCGTTGCTATCTCTGATACCATCATCATCAGCATGGTGGGCGTACTATTGTGCCCGTTCACGGACACGCTGTCCTCACAACGCACCTACGGCATCGGTCGTTTCCTTTCCCGGACGCCGAACCTCGACAGCACCACAGCATTCTCCGTCCGTTCGTTATCTACACCAAGCCGCACCTTCACCTTTGCCCTCTCCATTACACGATCCGTCATCCACCGCACGACGTTCCTCTTCACCATTGGCCTATCTACACATAGTTGCTACTGCCACAGAACCTGTTGCTAGTTCTCCTGTCATACCCAACCAACCAGATGTGCGTTCACCGATCGTTCCTACGTTACCGTCCGCCACAACAGTGCCTCTTGCTCAAAGAGCCATCGAATCTTCAGCATCTGATTCTGGGCTTCTCAATCCAGCCGGCACGACATTCACCACGACCAGTTCTGCTGACACTACTATCACACACGATATTCAAGACGCAACTTCTTCCGTTCCGGCTGAACGTTCCGCTCTCTCACTCTGGCGAGAAAATACCCAATCTCCGCTTGTGTGGCAATTTGACAATGTCCCATCATTCGTGCCAGTTTTTCACGGGATCAACCCACACTCGCCAACTTCCTCCGGGGACCTACCTTGCTCCCCATGTCGTGCCAAGGCGAAAGGGGTAGCCCTTGGTTTCAGGATGATCCCTTAAAAAATATTCTTCTCGTTCCGGCTCCATAACAACCCACATTTCTACATTCCCTTTGGCCAGCGAGGCATTCCCTTCAACAGTCCTCTCCTTCCTTCGAGGACGGAGATTGCTCCTCGCTCCACATCCTTCGTTCCTCTCTCCTTACGTTTCGGGCCATTCTGCTAACTCCATTAGACAAAACATGGAACGGCAAGAAAGAAGAAAGTCTTGAGAAGAAAAAGACAGACAGTAACATTCGCCACACCTCAAAGATTGAACATGCACTTATAAAGACTTTGCCTTTCGCCTACGTTCCAGGCTCTTCACGACCAGAAGCCTTTATTCCGTTCCTTCACTTGTTCAACTACTATCGGACGTTCCGTTCTTGGTGTCCTGGTTCATTATCATGGCATCATCCTCAAGTCATCTTTCTTCCCATATGGTAAGCTGTTTCGGTGTGAAAATCTCATTACTTAGCTTGTACCCCTTTGATGTTCAGACCCCTGCATGCGGTATACCACCAATGTAATAACGTTTGAGCAACCCGCATTCCTAGACCACCTCTATTGCAACCCAAGCGACTCATCCTTGAGTCTCGCTATCTTTCCGACATAGTCGGCACGGTGAAATTGGTTGGGGGACAGGTGTGTCTTCATTAGGAATTAAATTTCCTTGGGGCACCGGCTCGTACAGCGGGAGACTTAAACCTAGCCTCCACCAGGCGACAAAGTCTGCTATAAAACAGGTAATGTATATTTTCATCGGGTATAAAAAGACTAAAATTGCAGGGCCCGAACCTGCTTAATTTTAGTTTTTATTGCCTATCCGAAAATATACATTACCTACATTCCCGCCCAAGCCTTCCTTCCCTCCATGAGCTAGGTTCTGGAATGTGGAGAAATGATGCCGACAGGACGCTGCGCTGGAGCTTATATAAGCTGCCCCAAGCCCGCGCATGTGCTGTACTGTACGAGCCCGGCAGGGAAGACAACTCTCAAACTTCTAGGGGAAGAATACTCAAAAGGGGTGAAACTGCTATAAACAGGTAATGTATATTTTCGGATAGGCAATAAAAACTAAAATTAAGCAGGTTCGGACCCTGCAATTTTAGTCTTTATTTCACGTGCAGGTGATTGTAAATAAGGAAACAGCATTACGCTCCGAATTGATTCTGTTGACAACCATTTCTTAGGGAAATATGGGGAAAAATTGAGTAGTTTTATGTGATCGTGTGTACAAAATAATGAATGTAAGCAGAACATCTTTATTGGGGGGAAATTACTTCTTTTGCTCCTGGATGCTACAATACAGGTTTAGTTTAGGACGATCACACTTTATAAATTCGATCACATGTCGAAGGATGTTTGCCTTAAGTCTGACAGTTGTTTTAATACTAGGCCTCTTAAACTTAAGCCCTGGTGCTTTTTTCCCCCCCATGTGAACTAAGCTACGGTACTTATTCCAGGCTCTGTGGTTAACCCTTTGCACGCTGAATTTCCAACTAGCTGTTCGAAAGGCTGAAGAACTGAAATTCCAGAACAAAGGATGATTGAAATTCACATGTCTATAAATTGTTAACAACTCTTTAGCTACTACATATGAAATAACTCTCTGTTCACACCCTCTTTCAAAAGAGGCATACGGTATATGACAACAAGCTAATGAGCTGTAAATTAAGAACTATCAGTCCCGAGCCAAATAAAAAAGTATATGAAAACTAGAAATTATTGGGTTTACTACTGGTGGAAGGTTTACCCTGCTCAAGAATTTCCAGAGTCCAGAGTGCAAAGGGTTAAACAGGAAAAACGGTATAGGCAGTACTCAATACAATGTGCCGGGGTGACAATAACATTTTAGTTTGTTAAACATCTTCTAAAAGTTACACTAAATAACATGGATGTAAGAAATATTTTATTAAGATTGGTTTCCTTAAATTTTTGTTTACTGCATGCAAACCCATTAATTTCGTTACCATAAAAAGAGTACAGTTGCAACGTGAAAAGATAAACTTGGAATCAGTATTTAGCCGCCATCCTAAAGTATTGCAACTTTTACGTTATAAATTAATGAAACGGCATGCCCTGCTGAGAAGCCAAGTTGACAACCTGTAAAGAGGTAAAGCAGCTGTTGACTTTTGTCACTAGCTTAACCGATTGCAACTAGTAATTCAAATGTTTTTGTTTTTCGTTGCATGGGAAAACCTGAACAGTGCATGATTTTTTTTCCATTCCCAGACACTGTCGAGCCATTGCTGAGTCCTGAAGATCGTGATCAATATGATGATGAAGTTCTGGAGGTTCAAGCCAGTGATGACCACGACCTGTCAAGCGATGACAGAGATTCCGTCGAGAGGTTGAGCATCCACAGCATGAGTGATCAGTCCGAATCAGAAAGTAACAGCAGTGACTCCGATATAAAGTCGGAAAAATCTGATAAATCTTTCAAAACAAAAAGTGGTAGGTGGGATTGTTTTTTTTTTATGTTGAAAGCTTTTGTTTCACATGGTATGATTTTGCTCAGTTTAGCTTGGCCTTTTGTAGCCTAGTATGCAGAGAAAAAAGAAGCCAATGTGTGACATTTTTGATATTTGTTGATATTGTTTGACGATGGCACCAATTTCTTTGAGGATCTGGCAGAAATGTTAAAAGACGGCAGTGTTTGCTACTCTTCCGCGCACGTTTCATTTGTGTATTTATTTAGGGTATTTTCCTTCTATCTTCTGGTTTATTTTGTTTTTACAGTGCACTGAACTGTGTAGGAAAATGCAAAAATAAAAAACATTAAATGGTGCGATATAAAGCAATGTAGGTCTAAAACGTATGTTTACAAACTTTTCCTATCTTCTAATAAACTGCAAACCACCTAAAGTGTTAAATGGTTGCAGAAATTATTTTTAGGTTAGCTTAACCTTGATACCATCTCAAATGTCTGGCAGAAATAAACTATGGCAGTATCGGTATGCGTTGCACTTGTAACAATCTCAACCTGAAGAAGGCGAACACATTTGTAACTTGTGACCATCCAAACCATCCAAAATTTATTTGTTCATCAAAAATTAGCCAGAAAGCAATCTTAGTTTTTGGAACTTTTCAACTCTTTTCTATCATATTTCAGATTATTTCTCGCAAAATAATAATAATAATAATGTTAAAAAATAGCTCATAACCCGTTAAAAAATGGACGGGTAAATAATATTGGCTTTGCCTCCGTTAAAGAATTAAGATTCCCATCTCTGATAAAGCTGTTACCACGAAATTTAATAAATTGTGTAATTGTCAGTAAGCTTTATACCCCAAAACAAAACTTGTTAAGGATTCCCGCCAAGCTTTTCGGCCGTGTGAAGTCGTGATATCAAACGCCAAGCTCTTTCGCCAAGCTAATCCCACCGAGTAATAGTTCGAAGGTTAAATTAAATATATGAAAATTGCTTACTGCGCAATTTTCATTTATTTTATTTAACGTTTGAAGTCTTAGTCGGTGGGATTAGGTTGGCGAAAGAGGTTGGCGTTTGATATCACAACGTCACATGACCGAAAAGCTTCGTGGGATAGTCCGGTGTAATTAGATCATTTTTTTACGAAGTTTGGAAAAAATTCCCATGAAGATGGCTCGCAAGAACATTTCTAACACGAAAATCACTATAACAACCAATTGAAAAAAAGACTAAAATTGCGGGGCCTGCACCTGCTTAATTTTAGTTTTTATTGCCTAACCGAAAATATGCATCACCTGTTTTTTATAGCGGTTCCCTCCTTTTGAGCTATTATTCCCCTAGAAGCTTGAAAACATCGTTCGTTACCTTACTGTGAAAGTTCT
>JAHWFP010199018.1:9324-19739 GCA_023313725.1 Lithobius niger | reverse complement strand
TTTTACACCTAGACCCTGACTGTCAAAGCTTGTCCGTGTTCCTTCTAGGTTTTGACTTTTAGACCCTTACTGTAAACATTTAGCGTTCCGTTTTTTTTTTATTAATTTGTGTTACTTTTTGAATTGCAGCTAAATTGAAAAACAGTGCAGTTGACGGTCAAAGTTGAGAGTTTAACACAGAGACCCTAGGCTGACCCTTACTAACACTGGCTATCCCCAGTATAATAATGGAAACAAATCCTTTAATCTTCAGTCTACGTCTTGCAGTTGGAGTTTGCTAATTGGCATTGTTGCATAATAACAATGTTTAATACAATGTAAAACAATCAATCTGGTCGTTTAGAGCTCCGTAACTCCTGAACCACTTGACCAATTAGAAAAGGCCTTATGGAGAGGGCACATCTCCACAGCAATACCTATAAAATGAGCAAAGAACCAGCTTTATAGGACAAATGGTTTGACCTGTAGTGAGGACAGACGAAAGTATCCCCAGAACAACAACAACAACAAGAAGCAGAACAAGAAGTTGTCTATTTGGCCCCTCTCTGTATCTCGGAGTTGGCTCGACCGAATTTCACAATTTCTGGACTACCAACAGGTTTTAACTAGTCAAGGCTAGATTCCAAATTTGGTTTAAAGATGTTTACTTTTGACGGAGTTATAAGCTCTCAAAGTTGAGAGTTGAGCACAGCGATCCTAGGTCGCCCCTTACTAATACTGGCTATCGCCAGTGTTAATATATAGATTTTTTTAAAGAATGGTTGCAATGACTGACGATTGACTTGACTGTAAAAAAAATTTTTAAATATTCTTTTACTTGATTGTCACTCTAGTATAATCAACTGGCATGATTGGCTGTTTTTTAAACATAAATCTATCTACTTAAGAACGTACGTTTTACATTGTTTACATACTAGCGGTCTATTGAATTGATAGTGGACCTTTGTCCCGGGGGATACTGGCAGAGATTTCCGGTGTTCTACGCAAAGAAACACACAAAATACTCAATAAACAAAGAAAGTAGAACTAAAGCCGTAGTCGCACAGCTGCAATGAACTTTTTCTTTATCGCTGGCGGCTGTCTTGAAGAAAAGTTTCTTTTCCCCCATTTGTGACCAAAAACTTTTCTTCGTCGATTTCTATATATTTTTTTTCCATGTCCTCTTACATCCGTCGTCTAGCCTCCGTTATATTATTCAATCAGAAAAAGGGTTCTATTTGATTACGTATACAGTCATTTTTTGGCGCTTTCCTGTCTTTTTTTTATTATTTTTTATTTTTCGGGTTTTCCGAGGACTTGATGGCACGGTTGACTCGTTGTCGTTGCGACAGGTTCGGCGCGGCGTCCCCTCCCTGAGGAAGGGGATTTTCGCGAACGGGAACGCGGCCAAAATCGAACGCCTTGGACTGTGAAATTGTTGCGACCCTCAAAACGACGTGCGATTTTGAAACGGATTCTGATGGAACCTCGTGGGTTAAATGTTGCGGTCGTCACGGTGTAGTGGCCCGCTGTTTTTCCTTCGGTGTTTCTGGTTTTATCGTGAGGACACACCGTAGAGCTTGTATTATGTACCCGCCTCAACAAATATAATGGAAACGATTGGTGCAGACGACAATGCCGTAAAAACCGCAGGCTTTAATTTGGAAATGTGATAAAAATCCACCCAAGCCACCTAACCGTGAAAATGATGGTGGGTATTCAAATGCCCTTAAAGTAACGCTTTTGATTCCAGGTAAACGGCTGTGAAAGAGGGAGGGGATACAGAAAGAACTCGTATTGTTGTAGGCAAGGATTTATTTTCAATTTTGTTATTTGTATTTTGTAGACTTCACTTTCTTTCATAAGAGTAGTAAAAGAGATGTGATTTTAAAGGTCTGTGACTCCCTCTGCCGTAAATTGAAATGGACAACACCATAATTGCTGCGCATTTATCTGGAACTTAAGTTGGAAAGTTAACAATCAAAATGTTTATAAAATCGACAAGCGGCTAAAGCGACCGGTCTTCTGTACAGTTCTGCCACTTCCAATGTTGAGGCGCACATCTCTGTCACGCACTGCAACAACGATCTCGGTTATATAATCTAAAAACAGTGACCATCACAATTGGGGGTTAAAATTAAGTTAGCTTTAGGCCTGTTTTACACTTTTTGGCGTAATCGTCACCTTTTAGACCTAATTTACCTGTAGTTTTAATTTCGTAAGTAGCAGCAAACGGAGAACTGGATTGTATGGCAAAAATTCACCTTTAAAACACGATGTGCCTCCGGGCACACATCTAGTGTTACAACGAAATACGCAACGTAGCCTATATAGAGATCAGTGGTATAGTATGGAAGTGACTGGGAGACGCAATATATGGAGGTTTTAATATACTGTTGATTCTGCCAGCAGCGACTCGTAGCAACTTGACGTTGCCGTGGTAACGTGATTTTAGGCCTAATTTTATTATCTGCAATTTTGTTATTTCTTAAGTATCAGATAGCCCTAATGGAGAATTTTCTTCCAAGGTAAGCCTATCATGCAACAAGCGACGAGACTATTTTAAACGAAGCTAAAATCCTTTTGTATTTTCGGCTGCGTGTTATCCTTAGGATTTCAATTCGACCATCAAATGTTATTATTTCGTATAGTTACATCGAAGAAGCCTTTTGGCTATAAGGAAGTAACTAAGTTTTAATTTGCCGTGTTTTTTAATTAACGTTTGACAATTGAATCTAACGTTGTCAGTAGTGGTCGTTTCTATGTGGTACCCTTCCGAAGTTGAAAAAAGTGACGGAGGGACGGACGGACAAAGTCGTTGCAATAGTCTTCTCAGCTGGTACGGCTGTACAGAAGACTAAACAAGCAGCTACAGCGACTGACTAGATGCACCGGTCTTCTGTACAGTTCCTCCACTTCCAATGTTGTCTAATCTAAAAGCAGTAGCCATCACAATTGTCGGTTAAAAATTTGTTAGGTTTTAGGCCTATTTTACATTTTAGGCGTAATTGTCAGCTTTTAGGCCTAATTTTAACCAGCAGTTTTAATTTCGTAAGTAGCAGCTAACGGAGATATGGATTGTATAGTAAGCCTATTCATTTTGCAACACGGTGCGCCTATATAGGTACACAGTTACAGTGTTACAACGTAATGCGCAACGTTGCCTATATAGATCAGTGGTAGTAGGGAAGTTACTAAAGAGACGCTGTTGATGAAGCCAACAGTGACTTGTAGCAACTTGACGTTGCCATGGTAACATGATTTTAGGCTTAACTTTTATTTTTAGGCCTAATTTTAAAAATATAGTTTTAATTTTGTAAGCATATCAGATATAGGCCTAATGGAGAATTTGGTTCGACGGTAAGCCTATTCATGCATGCAACAATGCGACGAGACTATTTTAAACGAAGCTAAAATCCATTTGTTTTTATTGAGTGTTACCTTAGGATTTTAATTCGACGATCAAATGTTATTATTTAATTTAGTTACGTCGAAGAATTCTGTTAGCTATAACTTCTCACACTGAATCTAACGTTGTAAACAATGGTCGTCAATATCTGGTACCGTTGCGAATTTGAAAAAAGCGACGGTCGGACGAACGGACAAAGTCGTTGCAATAGTCTTCTCAGCCGGTGCGGCTGTACAGAAGACTAAAAACTGCGGAAGTTTAAACAGATTTGAATGAAAACTTAAAATCCTCAATTAGGAAGGAGGCTGAAGAAGTGTGCGCCTACTTATTCTGATTGGTGAAAACAACGTGAACTTGTTTTCTAATTATCCATGGATCATGTACCCTAATATTTTCTGAACGTGACTGTTATACTGTCTTGAAGTTCGTATAAATGGTTCGAAATGCATGAAATATTGCTTGAAAATGATCACAAGATTATAGCAGATCATTCTTCATATTACAATAAGTTTTCTATTACGTTGTGCATGAAAACTGTGCAGCTATCCTAGATCGACTGGTATTGTAAAATTAACTTTACAATGCCTGTTTCTTATTGTTGTAAAGTGGTAAATAATTACTGATTCAAACCTATTTCCGTTGCTTTTTGGACTTAAATGTCAGACTGATTCAGCGGGAATTAAAAAAAATAATTCCATTTGAGCCTTAAGTCCAGCGAAGCAATTTAATGCTCGAGTGGATAAACCGGCTCAATTTCGAACATTACCAGACTTTTCAGAGAAGAAGAAATATCTGGTAAAGGGGGGTGCCAACCCGGCCATTCGATCCGAGAAACGTCCGATCATTGCAGGAGCTGAAAGATTATCCAGGATTGTACAGAATTGAAGCCTCGATCTTTGCGACCAAATGTCAAAGGTCCTACCGCTAAGCCATACAGACACGGACCTATCATTATGGCTTAGCGGTGGACTTCATTCGCAAAGGTCGAGGGTTCAATTCCCGCTCAGGCAAGTTGACATTTAAGTCCAAAAGGCTATAAAAATAGGTTTGCATCTGTGTTTATTTATCACTTGTAGAGCCGATATCGCTTTTCGTCTTGTTTATTGTTACGAAGTGATACAATGTTCCGTAAATTTTTCTCAACGTACCGTAATTTTGGTGGGTTTATGTGTACGTTTGTTATTTATTAAATGACTGTTTACATTTTGAAAATATACAACACGTGCCAGCTCATGGTTTCATAAGTGGACTTGAGAAATTCTAGAAACTAGCTGTACATACGTCGTTCTAGCCGGTTCCCGCATACCTGACCGAAATACTGTAGTGGGCAGTATGGAATGAAAAGGGTGCCGCCTGCCCCCTGCTTCCTCCTCCGAACTCTCCTGCGGCCTACCCAGTTGCATGGTCTGATTTTCCCCCATGCCTCTCCCCCGTAGTCCCTTTCCCCTTTCCCGTCCCGCACTGCCTCCCCCGTCCCCGACCCGAATTCCCCTATTGAGTGGTCTGAATATCCCCAACCCTGCTCCCCCTCCATTTTAACCCGTGCTGATTTGTTTTGTTATGGAAGTAAATGTCTTTTTTCAATGGAAGACGCTCAATTGCCCGTTTCTCCGTTCTGATACCAAGCGCAATAAACCCAACAACGGTCGTGCATGCAGTGATTGTTACTGAACCAACTCTGAAACTCTTCACGTCGGCTCTAAGAGCTAGCATTATTAAAGCAATATTTCGATTGTTACTGATTGTTACAGGCCACATCCGTTGTTTGACATTGTCGGTCGCTCGCCCTCTTTCATTATATGTGCATAATGATGAATTTGCTTGCCTAACTTTAAGCGTATTATATATATAGATGTAATAAAAAAAATAGGGAAGTTTTTTGAAAGGCAGAAAACGTAGAGTGTTTCAGATAGCCATCTTCTATCCATCCTTAAAAATAAGGAATTTGTTTCTGTTCCCCTTCATCGAATTTCATTATAAATCCACCGCGTCGCGCATTTTGTGCAATGAAAAACGGGTATACTGCGTCAAGAAGAAAGAGAACCCGGGCTTCCCAACGGAGCCCAAAAATGTCTCCTAAGTTCGGTTTGGGGACAAGACTTCGGCCACGATCCGTAATTGGTTGCCTCAAACTTGACGGTGGCGTCATTAGGCCCCAGGAGAAAGGGAAAGGGTCATCGTGCGTGGACAAATGTAACCCATCGAACGCCTTGGTCCGTTTCATGAAAGGACTGGATTGGTTAATTGCGTCCAATGACCAACAAGAGACCCCCAGAAGCCCATGGATACCGGCCGTCACCAATTAAGGCCGCTGCGCCAAGACGCGTTGTCGTGGCAACCAAGAGCTCGCGTCTCAATACTGACGAAACGAAGTCCTTGTTGACGAGGGAACTTTCCTGAGTTGCGTGAAGCATGGTACCAAGAAAAATCTACAAGTGACGTGAAAATTTCAACTCAGGAGGAGGAAGCAAAATAAAGTAAGAATTTTGGTGTTTTTTTAAATTCAAGATTTGGAAAGTATGAAGAGTATTCCAGGAGGTACGGATATATGATAAGATCTATATTTGGGGTTTGTTTAACATCTATGTAAAGGCCGTGGCAGACACTACACTGTATAGACGATGTGTACTGACAGTACTCATGAATGTGTACCTTCTCAGCCTCCACACGAGTCGTGTACCGGCAGTACACGGTCTGTGCAGCGGCAGTACACATTCTCGTCATAGCTTGTGTACTACCAGTACACAAGTTGTGTACTCTCAGTACACAGTTCGTGTGGAGGCTGAGAAGGTACACAATGATTTGTAGTGTCAGTATACAGTGTCAGTACACAGAGTCTTCACAGTGTACAAGTTGAACGCTGCGTTTAATTGTTTTGATGTCTCTGGATGCATAACGTGCCAAATTAGGCCAAGTTAGGCAACAAACATCACATCAATTCAACGTGCCAAATTAGGCCCAGTCAAGCAACAAACATCACATCAATTCAATTGACAAGGTTGTAAACCATTGTAGCGCGATGCCATAGCGTCAGGGTATAATATCCTGAAGCATAGTTTGGCACATTTCAGGTACTTGGGGAAAGGCGTGAGAGGCTACCATCAGGCTCCTTCAGCGGCTACGGGAACTATTCTGGCCAATTCTGGACAATCTTTTGACCCCTACGACGATAGGAGGTTTCCCGGATCGAATCCCCGGGTTGGCACCTCCCTTTACCTGATATTTCTTCTTCTCTAAAAAGTCTGGTAATGTTCAAAATTGAGCCGGTTCAGCCATACGAGCATTAAATTGCTTCGGCTGACTTAAGGCTAAAAAAATTAATAAAATAAAATTAAAAAAACACACATTGATCGGTGCCTTGGCATAAACCTGATAAAACACAATGGCTCAAGATTAACGGACTTAGCCTTCCTGATCAGAAACGGTTGACAATAAGAAGTCCAGGAAACAACCTCGCGTTTGCGAAGGCAAGCTCTGTACAAAATATCTTTTAATGTTCGCCAAATTTAAGTTGTTTTTAATGTTCGATTTACGCAGTGGTGCTATTGTTTCTTTTACGGGGCACTCTTCGCCGAGTTCCACCAGCATTTAAAAAAAAAATTCATTTCCCAAACGTTTATTCCGACTTTTAGCGTATGCTGAACTTGTAATGACAGTTTCGCCCGTGTCCCGCATTGGGAAACGGGTAAAAAAACAAGAGCCTTTTAACGTAATTGAAATTCATGTTTTTGATACCGACGTCTTTAATAAACGCAATATATTAAAACTTCGCTCTCCTTGCCGGCTCTTTGTTTCTCTGTATATGGAAGCCATATATTTCGAAACGAAATTTGCGAGCGACTTTCGTCATAAAGCATCTGTCATACATACAACCGGGAGCCCTATTCCCCTATTGTTTACAAAAATACCCGAGACTCGGAAAGAGCCAATTTTACAAAGACAAACATAGCAAGAATTCCCATGTCATTTCAAACGAGCTGAAGCCTTTTATGGCGATCGGCAAAATTCAGATTGGTGGCTGTGGTTTTTGCTAGATTACCAACAGCGTCGTTTCTGGAAATTTAATTACGCGTGTAGCGTAAAAAGAAAAGGAAGCCTTTTACGTTTTCTTAAAAGTGTCTTAAAGCTGGCAGCTATATGAGCGTCGTTTTAATTTATGGATTTGTGAATTTCATTTTGTCCTGACGTTTGCTGTGGCGCTGTTTCGAGTCCGTTTAAGTGAACAAGGAATATGTTCAACTTGAGCCGTAAAAGTCGTTGCAATTGGTAAGGCTTATAACAGTTATAACAAGCTAGTAAGCATACCCCCGTCGTAGCATCCGGAGTGTGACGAGGGTAAGAGAGGTAATGTAATTTGTGACGTCACACACGCAACTGTACAACGGGAAAACGGTGTAAAGAGCAACAACAAAAAAATTTAATAAAATCATGTTGATGTTTTAGGGCTTACATCGGATATAAAAGCTGCCTACCGAGAGACATATTTTACTACCAGCAGGGGAACGTCCAAGAGAAAAAAACCTCACAACCGGATGGGGGAGGGAGGAGTGTTGGTTGCACGTTTGTGTCAACATTTTCTAAGTTGGGACTAAGGCCCGTATTCTGAACGCTGATTAAAACTCGAACTTGACTTGAAATGACGTCACACCTATTTAGTGCCACTCACCACCCGATTTCTTCTAAATGTATCCAAAAGAAGTTCGGTTGGTGAATGGCACTATAAATAGGTGTGACGTCATTTCAAGTCAAGTTCGAGTTTTAGTCAGCGTTCAGAATACGGGTCTAAGTTTGAACGGCCCCCGAGTTATACTATTTTAAATTAAATCGCCGGTAAACGAGCCATATTTTACACAATTTTTTTTTCTAGAAGTTTGACTTCCTGAAGGTATGGTACTTGACTTTGAAACTGTCTGTCTATCCAGGCGAATTCTTTCAAACTACTTAGCAAATCCGATTCACACTTGGTTCCCACTCGCTACATTTTTTACTGGTTATACATCTGTAGCATTGCAGATGTTTACTGTATTGTTAGCAAAAATAAGGACGTAGGTAACCAACATGTTGACGTTCCCTTTCCTCCATATCCTTTCTTCCTTTCTGCCATTAAAGGTACATTCCTCCAACGCCATTTTTCGCGACCCTCCAAATCAAGTACGGCCCCCAAAGTTTTGTTTACATACCGTTAGTCGATCCCTTGCTACGAATTCGTTTTGAAATGTGGTGTCTAGGAGATTTTCGGTTGCATATTGGGAAATAATTTAATAGCATCCGTCGATTATATATATGATCCTTTGCGCGCTTACAATGACGTTTCATCTATGTGTGTGCATGCACTCATTTTTTTTTATCGTTTGCTAATAATTACCATGAGATCAAAAATCTAGAAGACTAAGGGCGCGTTTACGCAGCGACGCACCTTTGCGTTCTCGCAGCTAGAACTCAATCGCGATGGCAGAGGTGACATTGCCATGGTAACAACGCTAAATGGCTTAGCTAAATCCGACATCGTTTGAGTAAATAATTGCAGTCTTATAATCCGTGCCAATAATATAAAGAATTCCTCATGACGAAACAATTTTCCCAAACGCTTCTGAACTCACGTTATTTGCTGTTTTCGTTGCGAGGCGGCAGACATAAAACCGCCGCCATGTTGGAATTTGAGGTGATTTCTAGCTTCTAGCTGCGAGAATGCAAAAGCGAGTGATTGCGTAAAAGAGCCCTAATGAGGGAAAATTAAAATTATTTATGCCGGTAGATGGTCAAAGAAAAATTGTAAGATACTAGCCTAAAAAATTATAAATAGTGATGCTAAAACATGAAAATCTGTCCGGTTTGGGACGACACAATTTTTGCGTTCACGCTGTTTCGTCTGCTACGCCCAATGCCAACTGAGATATAGTAGCTACGTTCCTCGCTGCAAGGAACGCAGCTACAATCTTAGTTGGTCGTGTATTACTATACCGAGTCTCGCAAAACGGGGCGATGGCAGCATGCGCGGACGGAGATCTACGCGTGGCTGTTAAAGGCAGGCGGATGTACCATAAAACCTTTTAACTATCGTAATTTGTTGCTCTCTTTGTGATTACAAGCCACAGATGTATGATCGACTCTAGATTTAGAGTGTAACATCTCTGTAATGTATGGCGCAGTGGCAACCGGACCACTGCACTGTAACTGCAGTTGGCGCTAATGACCTAGCTGTCGACGCGCCATTAAGCCTCAATTCCCTCCCTGTAGGCTACCTGACAAGGTGAAGGATACTTTTGCGAAAGATAAAAGTTTACCTTAAAATTTTGGATTTTGGTAATCTTATTCACATAAAGGAAAAGTACAGTCGAGCCATTTGTGAACTGCCATAACATTGTAACCTTGCCGCTAATTTTTTTCTATAGCTTTGGGTATATTTTAACACAAAACTGATGATGGTTTATGGAAGCCTCATATTATACTTTGTACTGGAACGAACGCTGCATAGGACTAGGCATTCCTCAATCATTTGAGCTGGCTATGTGATTTGGGCGGATTCATATTAGCTGATGCAATGTAACAGTCGGACTAGATCAAACCCTTACTAGCCGAGTCGCTTGCTGACGCTCGCTCATTTGGCGGCGTCTCGCTCGACATTTCTTTTGCAAGTCTTATGCAAAAAAAAAAAAAACGTGATTAGTCAATTAATCAGGCAATAATGTTCATTATAGTGCGAGTTTTTCGTAAGGTTTCAGTTCATAAACAAACTATAACTTGTGCCTACTCTTCTAATCACTTTGTTTATGTTAGTAAGTCTTCTTGCTAATCTTGCAACCCGATCCCTGATGTGAACAGATTATTTGTTTTATTTAAATAAAATGTGTTGCATAAGCTGATCAGTAGAAGTAACGCCAGAGCCGAATACCAGGAACCGCACGTCGCCTATTTTCGTTAGTACCACCAGGGCCCTATAAATTCTTGTACCACCCACACATAACCTCGCCACTAATTTGTTTCTATAGCTTTGGGTATATTTTAACACAAAACTGATGATGGTTTA
>JAHWFP010199017.1:73179-93781 GCA_023313725.1 Lithobius niger | reverse complement strand
GCATCACTAACATCTGCAGCAAACTGGGAAAAACAAGCTTCGGGTTTGTACTGGGCAATTTGATAAATCTTTGAGATTTGCAGTCCGTGATCGAGATACCATTTTGCAATGGGTGTCGCCAGTAGAATTTTTTCTCCATGCATACTGCTGACAAGCATACGTCTTGGTTTTTCAGATATTTGACTATCCTTTGCAAATTTCTCCATGAAAGGGCCAGCATCAGCGGGTGAAACGTTTACATTCTTGAATATTGGAGGAAATTCAGAAAAATGCTGGAGTCGGTGACGTGGTACATTAACATCACATTCTACCACACCAAACAATTTATTTTCCCGAATAGCTTCAATAATTTCATGTTCAGTGAGTTTATATTTACTCTGTAAAGGAAAACTCGTAGTATGTTTAATAAATGCTTTGATATCTGGGTTAGCTTTCTTTTGATCTAACCATTCACACTCGTGTATTTCCTCTAGTTGGTAACCCAGATCTTTTATATATTGTGCATTTTTTGCTGTTCTAGTACGACGTATTTCCGCATCAGGGATGTCTTTTCCTACAGTCAAGGCACAGGGGGTGTGTGCATGGTAGAAACACCCGGCATACTGGAATACTTTATTATTTTTCTTATCAAAGCCGTCTACAGCCAAGCGTTGAGGTCCCAGTAGTTTCTCTGTAGCGTTAAATTTATGTCGAATACTTGTACCTGTCTGATACTCACGCCAAAGCAACCATTCACGACACGCAAAACTAGTTCCAGGGGGTGAATCACGTTCCAGCTTGAAACCTGTTTCGATCCTTCGACGTACGGAAAACCCTACTGGCATGTCTTTAGCTATGGCCGAAAGGTACAGCGCATTTGCATCAAAGCCTAATATACGCCGACACAACTTTGATGTTAGGCCCTGGTTTGTCATCTCCACTTCCCGAATACGGGTTACACCCGCCTCTTGGTAACGGTGAAAAACAATGGAAGGACCTCCAACTATATTGTCCTTGTACAGCTTATAAAGATCCTTTTGCTTTTCGCTGAATAAAGAAAAGGGTGTGTTAGGTGAATTTCTGAACAAATACCTCAATGAAATTCCTGGCAGAGAGATAGCATTTTTGAAAATGTCCAACTGCTTAGCTTTATAAAAAGCAAACATATTGTCGAGTGCGTGAATGAATGGTACAACGTCATGTACATTGTACAACAGGAGAAAATCGCGCATTGTTTCCATGTTGTGAGAAGTCCACAATTGCTGGCAGTAATCATATTCCTCTGTAGTAATGTTAGACTCCTTCAAAGTTGAATAAAATGCACTGTGTGGTGGGAGATGGTTCTCGTCAAGTTTCTCCAGCGAGGTAAGCCATTCGTACGGAAAGAACAATTTGCCGGGGGCATCCTTATTACCATACGCCCGTAAAAAATTGTCATATGATGCACCAGCAGCAAGGTAGTTTGCTGCATCTAGAAACTTCAGTTTTTCAGTTTTGATACATAAATAGGCACGATCACGCTTTACAACAAACTGGATTGAATCCTCTTGCAGTAATACAGGGAACAAGTATTGTTTGATGGTATTTAGATCGTAATTCGCTGAATTGAATCCTATCACTGGTAATTCACTGATGTAGTCTTCGAACTGTGCCAGTAATCTTGGTGGTAAAGAGTTTTCCTTGCCTTTTTCAGCCTCCAAGTCAGCAAGTTCTTCAAGCTTGCGACGAACCCGAGCATATTTACTGCTTTGTAACTCATAACTAGCGTCACTGAGTGTGTTTAAGTAAGTGAGAAACTGAATAATCAGTTGAGTGACATCACCGTTAGAGATAAAACATTTAGCCTTCTCGTATCCTGGGATGTTTAACGCTATGGCTACGGAAACTGGTACATGTACAGCTTGCCAGTGTATGGAAGTAGAATTCTTGTCATGTGTTTCACAAGGTTTTAAAATAACCTCAAAATCATACGTCGCTCGATAAGGGAAGTAGCGGTCACACTCGTCTACAAAAATCCCCAAGTCATCATCCATCAGTTCAAAAATGGTTTTAGATGGTTGGTAAACACCTCCTGGGAATACATGTTTTGTTCCGGCGGAACAAGTACTTTCATGCCTATGCAACTTGTACGTACTTTTCCAATGCGCTCCACAGTGTCGACACGAATATGACTGGCAATATCGTGGCAGGTTGGTGATATAACTGAAGTGGCTTTCAAACAAATTCATGTAAAGGGGCTTGTACTTTCGTAGAGATCGGTGAACAATCTGTGCACTGGTAGAACCTTCTTCGGTTTGTTTTAATTCAAACACGTTAAAGGATACTTGGAATAATTCTTCTAATTCAGGCAGCTCCGACAATAACACACCTGCGAAATCTGTAAGTGTAATCTGTTTATGAGTAAGGTATGCTTCAAATAAGTGTTTCACAGTTTTCTCAGAGCAAAGACCGGTTTTATGCAACGCCAAGCATCTAAAAAAACAAAGTTGATCGTTGTATTGACCGTGTTTATCACCCAGTAGTGATTTCAGGCCTTGTTGTTGGTAATATATTTAGGCAAATTGACACTTGATCCAATTGGAAAGTTCAAAACACGTGTAATATAAGCTGTTAGGTTAGGTATGAGCTCTACAAAATATTTTGTGGAGGGTCGACTCGCACGTGCAGCTTCCAAAAAATCCACATTTTCCAGTGTTTCTAAAAATTTGTCTAAATCAGTCATATCACGAATCACTACTGGTGAATCTAGGTAACGTCCATTGTTAACACAGCTATAGTGATACGAAAGCTCGTGGTTTTCCTGATTTCTGAGAACGCAGCCAAAAGAGAAATTAAGTTTGAACACAGTTTTTTGTCTCAGGAATAAAGCTTTAAGAACATTTTTAAACCAAGCTAAACTCAGGGTATTAATTCTGAAGTTGTGCTGGTCTTGGATTTTGCCGTAATGATGGTGTGTTCTGATTGATGACCAATTCTTACGGTACAGTTTCAGAACATCCTGGTCTACAGCATTGGTACAACTTCCATCCCTGGGGAACGAAATAGGATCATCAGCCATCAGGTTTAAGTCATTTGGTGTAGTCGGCATAAAACGTTTCTTACAGCCGCTATTAGACTCAACTGATTCGGGGTGTTTACGTTTTTTTGGTGCTTTAGGCGAGTCGGTGTCATTAACAGAAGGTGTACACATAATCCTTTTCTGTATAAGCAGTTTACCTAATGCTGCATGACGTTTGTGTGTTTGCACATGTTTGTTGTACACATCCTTACGACTAAACCCTTTGCTACAGATGTCACAGATGAATACCGCACTCACGTGTGATTTTCTATGTCTTTGCATATCATCTCGTCTGTTAAAAGATTTGGAGCACGCGGGGCATGAATACTTTACACCTATGTGCGATGTAGAATTGTGCCGGTGGAGAGTTCTACGATTGTTAAAATGTTTATCACACACATTACAGATAAATTTTCCTGAATTCTCCATTTTGTTTTATTGTAGTTTAATAATTTGCTAAATAAAACGAAAACCAATGACAGTTGTTGCTTTGAAAACAAACTAAAGACAAAATAAAAAATAAAAAATCAGGTAATGGACATTTTCACGGCAACTCAGAGAAATCATACGGGGCTGGCAGGGAAGCCGACTTTATTTCTCTGGCAGAAACAATGAGAAGTCAGGAGAGTGTTTAAATGAAAAACAGGTAATGGATATTTTCGTGACAACTAAAAATAAACATATCCACACATTCGCTAAATAAAAAATGAAATCACTGACAATTGTTGCTTTGAAAACTAACTTAGGAATGAACAAACAAACTAACAAAGAAGCAATGAAAAGCCAGGAGAGAGAGCTTAAATGAAAAACAGGTAATGATATTTTCGTGGCAACTCAGAGAAATCACTACAGGGTTGACAGGGAAGCCAACTTTCTTTCTCTGGCAGAAGCAATGAGAAGTCAGGAGAGTTTTTAAATGAAAAACAGGTAATGGATATTTTCGTGACAACTAAAAATAAACATATCCACACATTCGCTAAATAAAAAATGAAATCACTGACAGTTGTTGCTTTGAAAACTAACTTAAGACTGAACAAACTAACAAACAAACTAACAAACTAACTAACTAAAGACTGAAACAAATTACTCAAAACAGTTCCGTATATTGCTAAATAAAAATGAAATCGATGACAGTTGACGCTTGGAAAACAAACTAAAAGCAAAAAATAAAACATAAAAAATAAAAAATAAAAAATAAATAAATAAATCCGACTTAATCCGAAATAGTCAGTATGTTGACTGGATTTTTACTCAAAACACTAACCTATATTCAACACCTACATACGTTTCACCTACGTTTTATCTGATAAAACAGCGAACTGAAGTTATGAGGTGTCGACGAGTCCGTAGTCTAGCTATAAATGATGCGAGTACGTCAGTTGACAGGAATAAAACACGAGCGGACTAGTTCATTTATACAGGTAGGGGCGGCGCGCACATCATCACACAGTTTTTACATTATGAGTGAACATTAAACGCCTGCCTTCTCAACCAAACCCCCCTCCGTTTTGATTACACGCATCACGAACAAGTGGGGGATGACGTCACGGGTTGACGACCACTGTACGCGACCTTGAAACGACTACGACAAGCATAACATTAGTAATAAGTTAAGCCGGTAGATGGCGGTGCCGCATGCAATCCTGATACGACTACGATAAGCGACAGACGGTAACGAGTGATTTTTTTTTTTATTTATTTAATATTTTTTATTTAATATGCTTCATTTTACACATTTCATTACTTTAATGAAGAGGTAATAACCCAGTTTACCCCGGTAGACATCTGTGTTAAAAAACCTTTGTTAAAAAACACGAGACCGCCACCGAGAACAGCTCGTTTTCTGTCCATAGGGAATAACAGGGGACCGCCGTACCAAAGGGGGGCGAAAAGCCCTTACTACACTACTGTTGCTATTTTTGCTAGTAACCCCATGATCACTCAGTCCATCCCCTGTCCATCAAACTCTTGTGGTGGGGAATGGGGGGGGGGGGAGGATATAGGATATCGCCCGCTTTCCGAGTGCTGGGATCTAAACCATGCGCAATGGCTGTTTGCCGTGACGTCACCATGAGTTAGCCAATGACAAACGAGAACAACGGCTGTTTGGCCGTCTGATTGGACTAGCCCAGTCACGTGATATGTAAGCCACAGCAAACAGCCATGGCGTGTGGTATAACAATATCGATTCACTTCTCGCTGCGGGTTGGGTTGACCCGACCTTTACAAATAATTTTTGTGTGCATTAGAAAAAGGGGACAAATAGCGCCCCCGAAATACTGTCTATTGCCGTCAGTACCCCAATGCCGGGGGGCCAACACCCGTGCCCATAAGAAAGGGAGGCTTTAATTCACGAGAGGGGTGTCCAAATTTATGAAAGAAAAAAAAATACGCTACATCATTAGCTTGCACCCCTCTTGGAAAAGGCTAACTGTTGCGTGCAGTTTATTTCGCTTATAGTTTCTGTGCGTCATGGCAAACCGCAGTGTATTTAACCCCCGCCCCGTACTTTTACTTCGTATTTAGCAAAGGAGGAAAGTTGACTTTCAAGTCGTCTAACACACTACGATGACGATCGCCTTACCTCTATAAGAAAAACGTCCCGTATGGAACTGGTAATATGGCTTAATTTAGAAACCCTGTTGATTGCTGTAATCCCAATGCATGTAGCCGTGTATTTCGGAAAGACACGCCTACCGCTTTACGTGATCCGAGAAAGCCTAGGCAGCGTTTACTCCCGTTAAACCTTGGCCTCTCGCGATGATCAAGGACGTCGCTGAAGGTCACGTGACTCGGCCTATCTCCAGCAGATTAGGTCTGTGATGAAAACAGTAGCAGCGGCCCTTGTAGCCTTGTCAACAAACGTTTCATCAACGTTTCATCAAATTCAGACCAGGTGAGGAAATTTAGGAGATATCAAAACAATAGAGCAGTGACATTTGCCGCCATATTGGCACCAAATTGGCACCAGCATGGGTTTTGGAGGGCATAACTACAAGGTGCACCACAGAAAAATAGAGGGAAAAACAACGGAAGAGCGGATTTCTTAGACTTAAAATAACGTTGTTCTCTCCAACAACAAAAATCGCGCGTTTTAGGTCTAAGAAATCACTCTTCACAGGATCGGCTTCAGTATGACGCCCTTCTGTTTCTCTCCGCAGTGCCCCTTGCAGCTAACCCATTAAGGCTCCAGCATAGAGTTATATAAATAATACTACGTCGTGTCACTGCTCTATAGGATGGGCTTCCCTAACTGATTGCGGGTTTCCCTGTGTAACAGTGGTTTGCTACAAAGCGATAGTCAAAATAGGCAAATGCTGATGAAATTGTCATGAAGTCTTTTTGGTGGCAGGTGAGGTGAAGTCTTTCCCCTACCACTAACTACAGACAATTAATGGGTATGGAAAAGGTGCTAAGGAAGTGGACGATTAGTTTCGAACAACGCTCAATCCTAATTTACTTCTCACTGCATAGCTAGGGGACTATGCGCATAGTATTACATATTAGACAATTCGTGCTAACCCCGTTGAGCTTCATAGGTTCCAACTTGCAGGGCTGAACCCCCAACACTAACTGAGGATCTTTCATTCAGGCACCCGTATTTACACACGCCGAGAACAATAGGATTCCTGCCATGGCTTTACATCATGTGACCGGCTATGCGACCCAGTTCCAATTGGTTAGGCAGCAGGCCCCGCTTGTCACCCGATTGTTGGCGCTAGGCCTATTCCCGTGTTTGCACGGTAGTTGGTAGTGCACAACACCATGTTAACGGCAAGGCGCACCACGGAGTGCTGGCTCCGTGTGTTGTGTGTTGCGTATTGCCATATATGTAAGCCAGTACGAAGCAACCCCTTCTCCGCTAATGTTAGTTCACTGTTGGTGCATGAAAACCGGAAGTGAAAGCCGCCATATTGGATCGTCGCCTTCTACTCCTATGTGTTAACAAAGTATGTACAACTCCAACCAAGCCTAAAATTAAGTCTAAAAAGTCAAACACACGTGAAATTAAACTGTAGGTGTCATACTTAAATCTTCCTCTCTTCCAAACCCTCTCTTCCAAACTCTCTTCCTAACTACGAGTTAGGTTATACCAGTTAATGCCCACGGTCTTAGAATGTTGATGTTAAAAATTAATTTCTAAAACAAAAGTAAATTAAAAGAATGTAGGACAGACAGTATACAATACTAGCGGAGTCGCTCGCTTCGCTCACTCATTCCGCGTCGTCTCGCTACGCTCGAGGAGCTTTGATGCTGCAACTCTTGTGCTGCTGACAGACATTCCAGGTCTCTAAAACGATCAAGCAAATTGTGAGAGTGCGTAGATCTATGCTTCCAGTAATTTCTTTGATTCTAAGAGCATCACAAAATCATGTGCTGATTATTTCGACATAAACTAATTGTAATTATTGCTCACAGTTCGTCCATCACATTCCTAAGCACGCCTGCATTTCATCTATATTGCTGAAGTCCGTGCTATCCACGAATGGTATTGGTACATTGGTGCAATTGTTCTATGTGAACACAAATGGTGTCACGAAATTGGTTGCACTGGTGAACCGAGTGGTCGTATGCCAGGATAGTTGTATGACGTACATTTTGAACGTAAGCGTTATTGATAGCATTTAGGTTGGCTTCATATGACGCATTCATCAGCCCATTTTCTTGTCTTCTATTTGATTTGGAAGGTCGACGATGACGCTGCTGGACGCTGCTGGCCGTTGCGTTCCGGGCGTAGCTACTGTCTCAGCGGGCCTTGGCTGCTACTCTTATAATTTGCCGTTCCGTCAGTAGATGCCGGAGATGGCATCGTATGTCCTGCTTGCTGCAGCGCTGCAGATGGAGATGACTGCGTTGCGGATCTTGTGTAATTATATATATATAGTTGTAATGACATACATAATAAGTAACACATACGCAGTACAACTTCTCACACCGGATATCTTAACGGTGTAATTATACAATAAAATAGAACCATTCGGAAAGCTGGATTCCTTTGACTATCATGTTTATTTCACCAAAATTAAATTTTCGTTCCACAGCGGAAGCTTCTTCAGAATCTAAAACACACAATATTACTATAAACAACACGGCCCATCCAACATAAAACAAAAAAAACCCGTAAATTTCGTACATACCAAAACATACAAGAGCCTTGGCTAAGTTTCCGTTGTGGAAAGAAAATTTAATTTGGTGAAATAAACGTGCTAGTCAAGGGAATCCAGGGAATGCTTCTACCCTTGCTCACCCAAGTGAAAATGTGTAATATAGATAAAGACTAAACGCCAATCAGACTCCGTTCGTGAGAAAATGAATTAACACTTGACAATAGAAAATATACAGTGACATTTGAAACATGCGCACAGCTAGCAAGCCAGTCGAAACGGTGACGCATTAACATTTCGGACATGCGCACACTGATTGGACGGATATCGTTTAACGGTAGGAAGACCGGGGACAGTTGCAATATTATTCAGTCAAGAATTTTTTTTACCAAACAACGTAAAAACGTAAACTGAAGCACATACCAAAGCCACATATTTCTGCCTTGCTTACGAATTTTATTTCCACTTTATTTAAATTTGTTTGCGGAGAAAAAAATGTGTTGAGTAACATAGATGTTACATTTGACTCCAGTTGAAAGGACAGTAAGTATATTAACACACTGTGGGGGTCACTTGTAACAATAGCTTTATTGCACTGTTAAACATTTTGTACACTGAGATAACGAAAAAAATGATTAACTACTAATGACCACAGTAATAAAATTAAAACTAGCTGTACCCACCCGCGCAGATCATCTGCGCATGCGCGAGCGATGTACTATACTGGGTAACATGACTTGAAAAAGCCATCCTCTTCCTACGCACCCCCTGAAATCCCCTTCCTGCATTCCCCCTTTGTGTGTTCTGCCCCAACGGTATTTTGTGGCTGATTGCCTGTATCTCAAGCTTGATACTCACGCAGATATCATCTGTGCATGCGCCAGCAAAATAATATGTTGGGCAGCATGATATGAAAAGACCCCGACCGTCCTCCCCCCCCCTGTACTCCCGGTCCTCTGCCCTCCCCATTGGGTGATCTATCCAACCACCACCCCCTCCCCTCCCCGAGGGTCCCGGGGTATTGGTCTTCTTAAGAAAGTAAGTCGCACTTCTCAGTGTAGCGCCATTGCTTTTTTCTGCGTCTTGATACCAACGCGATAAACCCACAACAACGATCGTGCATGCGGTGATTGTTACTCAACCAACTTTGAAACTATTCATTTCGGCTCTTAGAGCCAGCATTATTAATGCTTTTGATTTCCTAATTCGTGGCATTGTTTGAAGCCCATTGTCTTCACTAGGCTCTTAATAAACCTTGAAACCTTCATCTGTTGACGCCTTCATCATTGTTAGGCTTCTACATTGTTACCGGCGGCTTCATCTTATTGTCGTAACAGAAATAAGTATTGTAGTAGGGCCTTAGGGCTCCATCGGGCAGATGACCGGGTGCGGTTAACGCTCGCTAAAAACCCTTTGAAGTATTGTCTGGCCGCTACATTGTTAGCGTCTTATTCCCGGTGCTGGAAACACCGCTTCTCGTCAGATCACCGAAGTTAAGCAGCATTGGCCCCGATTGGTACTTGGGTGGGTGACCTCCTGAGAATCCATTCCGGGTGTTGCAGACATAGGGCCTTAGGGCTTCGTCGGGCAGATGACCGGGAGCGGTTAACGCTCGCTAAAAACCCTTTGACCCTTCTTTAAGGCAAATAAGTATATAGATATTTTTTAAAGATAACAAATAAAGATGTATAGAGTAGGCCTACTACAAATCAGAGATGGAAGTTGGTCACTTTTTCCGACCCATGACCCATCTGACCCACTCGAGCCCCGACCCACGACTCACTTGACCCACCTAATAAAGAATAAACCGTGACCCACCGTCCATGACCCATTCCACGCTATGAAAAAATAATACAGTATGCAATTTGGATTTTTATTCTTCTGAGGGAAACTATTTTTGAAAGCCGTAAGAACAATAAAGAGTACCAGTAAGACCACTGATTACCATAAGATCACCGTGGGTCGGTGGGTGAACGGACTTGACCCATGACCAACTTGACCCACGATAATAATGTGATCCATTTGACCCACTGACCCATGGGCGAGCTCCATTCTGCTACGAATCCTTGCTTATTTCGGCAAGCATGACCCATCAATGCAGAGTTCGTGTGCCTAACTTTTGAATTAAAATATTCCAAGCTAACACTGCAGCAGTCCTCGTAGTCAGAAGATGTGTAATCACAGACTGCATGCTTGGGTCGACGGGCAATTTTACATCGAATCTTCAAGTGGGGTCAGTTGGACTTGCAACATCGTGTTACAACTTCAAGCCCCACAGAGGCCGCCGGGCCATTTGCTAAAACCTTCCCCACGTCGCCACCACAGGGCTGGGCACCGTCCGTCGGCAGGCCTTAGAGCTAGATACTACGCTTAACAGCAAGCTTATACCACACGCCATGGCTGTTTGCTGTGACGTGCATATCACGTGACTGGGCTAGTCCAATCAGACGGCCAAACAGCCGTTGTTCTCGTTCGTCATTGGCTAACTCATGGTGACGTCACGGCAAACAGCCATTGCGCATGGTTTAGTTGTGTGTGAAAGTCGTTTCGACGAGAAGTCAGAATGATGCTACTCCTGGAGAACATATTCTGTTGCATTGTGCACGCACATGTCCAGTTATCCCCATCTAGTGTCATCAGTAAAAAATTAAAGCGTGTTACAATTGTCCCCGGTCTTCCCTAATAATATAGAGACCTTCGTAAGTACGCACTAAAAAAACCTATAAAGGCCAACCTGCAACTTCAACCTGTTACAATGGTGTACAATGGTATTTTAAAATCGAAAAACCACAGCACGCACGATACACCATGTCCATCGTTACTCGTCGGCATTTTGTCACAACTACGTCATTAAGGGGAGGGCAAATTTAAAAAAAAACACTTAAAATGAAATAAATGACCCACTCTTTCACGCTAGGGTCTGGAGGAAATATATTAAGTGCATTGTTTTCGTTGAGGAATAAAGCTTTTTAGTGTGTTTCGATTAAAGGTGTCTGTACTGACCGAATATTTTTCTCAATAATTCTGCCGTGCAAACCCATGACATGCTGGAACTTTCTCTGAAATTTAATTTTTTTAACGAAGGAGCTCATTTAAGTTTCTTTTTTTTTTTTTGCATGTAAAACCCTGCGACCTAATAATGACGTTTTAAAAAAATGTACAAGCCAAAAATGGATATGTCATGAAAATAGTCATCGAAATACAACAGAACTACATATGCACAACATTTTTTTTTTTTTGCGAGGGGAGGGAGGGCGAGCCAGTCTGCAGAACTACTAGCAATTGCTTTAGAGATGGAAGCAAGGAAGGATATAAAGGTTATTACTCGAATTAACAAGGATGTCAAACTGGGAAACCTACGATCTTGATAGGGACTTTGATAATGTCCAGAAGAGAATAAAGCGATCCCGTAGTCATTGAAGAATCCCCCTAGTCACTCAAAACTAACCTGTTCAGCTCTGATTACCGAGGACTTGTGAGAAATGAAGTTGTAGCATGTCTTATTAGAGTCGATTAGACTCTTATGCGAACTGTTTGTCTGTCTGTCTGTCTGTCTGTGTGTTCGCGCTCTAGCGTTTTAACGAATTATCGGATTTCTGTCAAATTTTGCACACGCATCATTCTATGGTACATTTCTAGGTCTAAGTTCTAAAATGGGTCGAATCCGTTGGGAAAATTCTCCACAAGAAATAATCAAAGATTTTTCTTCGCAGCAAACGTACGAGGTTCGTTATTTTTTCTTCAGCCGACTGACGTCATCCATCCACAACCAATTAATGGGAACTATGTAGCCTTCGTCAGCGGCTGATGTCACCACCAACCGACCAATGACTGGCAACTTGCTATTATTATTATTATTATTATTATACAGATCACTGACGTAAGCACGCGGCCCACTGATCTCATAGTTACGAACTAGATAACACGCTTGTATAGTCATATCGGCATGCGAAATTAGTGTAGACTTGGGCTACTTGATCATGACTTTAATGCTTAGTACTTTTTTGGAGGGGGGAGGAGAAATATTTAAAACAACTTCTACTATGAGATTTGTTTTTTTTTCAAGCCAGGGGGGGGGGGGAGGAGCGAATTCAAACTACTTTTGGCCAATGACTGTGCTATCTAGTTATTTCGTCCATATCAGTCTTGCCGTGTGGCAACGTCGCCGTCGCCCGTCGGATAAATGAAATATTCAAAACGCCGAGACTAAACGGTTTGGAGGCCACCCGTGTCATAAAACTGTCAAACGGTGCTGAATATTTTTAGTGTTGATACAGTTCACTAGTGTTCTAATTAAACTTACAGTTTAAAAATGAAACCGATAGAAGAATTGTAGTACGGTTGCATAAGCGCCGTGGTACCGCGGCCAAGAAATCATTTGGGTGTTTGGATTGTATTCTTAGGAGGGGTAATTATTCACACGTGTTAGACTATTAGTAGCCATATCGATCGCTGTATTCGAAAAAGAAAACAAATCAACTCTCTCGATAATTGGTTTAAACACTGGTTTATGCTTTTCTCTTCCATTTTGTAAAATCTGTAAGAGGCCACGTCCAGGGATCATTTTGTAGTTAGACGAATTAGACGAGTAGTCAGCTGTTAGGGTAGCCGCACACCAAAATCGACAAAACGTCTCACGACAGGACATTTTGTCGAAATCTGTCTCGGCATGCTGCAGACGTCTCCAAAACCATAGGAAAGAGCTGAGCGCTACACACCGGATGCGACGTTGCCGCCAGACGTCTTTAGGCGTCTCACGATAAAAAAAAGCGAAGCTCCTTGTAGTTTCGTGTGACGGGGGTGTCTCCACTAGATGTGGTGTCTCGCGACGTTTCGTCTTGCAACGAAATTGAGTCGATTTTGGTGTGCGGCCACTCTAGGCTGCCCGCACACCAAACCCGACATTTTGGTCTCACGACACATAAATTTTGTCGGAACCTGTCTCAACTTGTTGTAGAAGTCTACACAAATATACCAGTGAGCTGAGCGCCACAAACCGGATACGACATTGTCGCGAGGCGTATTTAGGAGTCTCACGACACAACAAGGCGAAGCTCCTTCTATCTGCGCAAGCGCTACGCGGGAGGCTGGCCGCACACCAAATTAGACAGTTGTCTTGCAACGTTTCTAATTTGGTGCGCGACCAGCTTACAGTCCCCTAGGTGCGCATCCGTTTAAACATTGTTCTAAATTTTTTTTAAATATAAAAATTCCTAGAAACTGATTTTCACTGTTGTACCCCACTTGTCCAAGTAGCTTTTTCGAATGGAAGCAATACTTTACTGAATTAAAGCAACATAACCTGCCTTATAACAGCTACGCGTCGATCTCATCCGCGCATTTACCATAGTCAAGGTCAACTGAGACAGTAGCTCCGTTCTTCGCAACGAGAAACGCAGCTACTATTTCCGTTGGCATTGCGCCTAATGGACAAGCCAGCGTGAACGCATTAATTGTGTCGTCACAAACCGGGATGATTCTCGTATTTTAAAATCACAATTCATAATTTTCTAGGCTAGTGTCTTGTAATTTTGGTTCGGCGATCTATTGGAATAATTAATTTTAATTTTTACCGTATTAGTCTTTTAGATTTTTGACCTCGTGGTAATTATTAGTAGATTAGTACATGCGCACACAGAGATGAAACGTCATGATTATTTAAGCGCGCAACGCACCATTTACTCCGGGACGCAGAAAATAAGGTTAACAATTATTCAACAGAAAATCTCCTAGACGCCACGTTTTAAAACGGATTTTTAGCAAGAGAAAGACTAACGGTAAGTAAATAGACCTTTGGGGCCGTACTTGGTGTGGAGGATCGAGAAAAATGGCGCTGGGAGGAATGTACCTTTAATCAACTACTCAAGTCAAAAGAAGAAACATGTTGTCCAAGAATACTTTGCAACATGGCTACTTTTTTGTAGGGAGCACGAACCCAAGCTGGGTTATCTGCCCCGAGACGATGAAAGAGAGTTTAGCTGTAGAAAGATTTGAACAATTTGAAACAATTAGTCTTCTGATAACAACACTCAACCAAAGAAACTAACATGCATTACGGAATTTAAATAGTTTTTAGATGTTTTAAAATGTTTTTAATGTTTTTTTTTCTTTCAATTTTTAGTTTACTTCTGTATTGTCTTCTTACTGTGTGTTTTTTTTATTTTTTTTTTTATTAAGCACGTGTTGACTGACTCCAGGTACTTTCTAACTGTTCAGTATTTTTATTTAGTCTGTGACCTCAGTTGACCTGACCTGCAATGTTATTTTCTGTTTTATTGATTCCCTTTAAAATGTGTAAATTTGGCTGGGTGTCAGTGGACCGCAATGGGCCCTTCCCACTCTAGTTGCATATGCGACAAAGTTATCATTATTGGTATTATTATAATTCGTGGCCAAGAATGACGCTGAACAACCGTGGAAGTAAACACAAATATAATTTTTCAACGGATGGCATTGCACACAATTACACAATGCCGTAAGAAAAGACGTGCTCGCTCGGACTTGGTTTAGGAGTCACTTCGCAATTTCTGTAATGTTTGTTAGCCGATTAGGTTTTTCTTTAATGATCATAAACCCGAAAACTGAAATTAAAAAAAAAAAAAAAGGTTTATAGAGAGGCCCTTCACTACATTTGCTTCTTAAGGGGATGATTGCACCCGAAAATTGGGGAAAATGGGGGGAAAAAATTACAATTTTTAAGTTCCGGTTGAATTAGTTATTTTGAAGCGTGTATTTCCAGTTTGTTATAGCGAAGTAGCTTACTCTCATATCTTTATTACCTTAATTGACGTTTTTTGTTCTGTTGACAAGCCAAAATTATCATGAAATCGCGTTTGTTCGATTAAAAAAAAACTACTTGGGTGTTTTTTTTTATCCGTTATTTTTCATTGTATTCAACCACTTCAATTGCCTAGTACAAGTCTCTCTTTACTAGGAGTAGTAAGGTTTTAGCTATAAAAGCCTCGGTACAATATTCATGATTTTTTTTCTTGAAATATGCAGCCGGGGAGGGGAGGTTCCACCACTCAGTTGGTTCGCCAATGTAGCTAGCTACGGCCGTGGCTCCTAAGTGCTAATTTTGTCTCGCATTTAAATCTACCTCTGTGAGGGTTCCACCAGAATCCCCGTAAGCTGCAGAAACATAGCGGGTTAGAGTCTTGGCTTCCACATAAGTGAATGTTGGTTGGAAACACCCCCCCCCCAACCAATGCATGCGTGGAGCCTAAAAGAAGAAATCTCTTGGTTAAGAATCGTCCTTAAACCGTACGACCGACTATGTGCTCCTTGTAGGGTTAATGAAGTTGTTTGTGCAAGTTTCTGTTGAAGTAATTATTTAACTGTATCGGCGAACAGAAAATCCGCACTTTAACATGTGTGTTTTGTTTTTTTTTAATGAAAATTTCGCCCCTAATGTTAAACGACAAAATCGGACTTGAGAATCAGTCTTACAGTGGTATAGTCTAGAACATCCCCTTAAACTTACAGCAAGTGGCACTTGAGAAAGTATGTACTTAAGTATATACTTTGCTCGCAAATGAAGTATTTACACAAGTTACGTGGACTAGCCTGGAACGCCAGAGCTAAGTGTCAACTAATCACTTATACAAGTACCAATTCCGTCGTCATTGACGCACAAACCCTATACTGCAAGTGGTCATTGTGACCACATTTCCAAGCTCTGTATAGCCAAATTAATGAATAGAACGTACAGTACGCTACCAATTTACACACCAAGAGCGCAACCTCATTGCCGAACTGGTTGCACATGCACGGGACTAATTAGCGACAGACACAGCCACAACTAAGAAAAAGGATTACTATTGTTGATGAGTTTAATGCTGCCCTCGGTGCACCAATGCTGCACCAAACTGACGAAGGATAGCTAAAGAAATATCGGGAGAACATTGTTGCAATGGCGCTTACTACCATAGGGCCTTAGGGCTTCGGGCAGATGACCAGGAGTGGTTAACGCTCGTTAAATACTTTGACCCTTTGACTACCATGGGGCGTCTGCGGCCTTGCAGTGCTGGAAACACCGGTTCTCGTCAGATCACTGAAGTTAAGCAGCACTGGCCCCGATTGGTACTTGGGTGGGTGACCTCCTGAGAATCCATTCCGGGTGTTGCAGACATAGGGCCTTAGGGCTTCGTCGGGCAGATGACCGGGTGCGGTTAACGCTCGCTAAAACCCTTTGACCCTACTACCATGGGAAAATATACACGAAAGTTCTAAAAACAGGTGGTGGCAGATGAGGAAACGAACCTGACCACATCACATAAAAGGTGGTTGGTCTGTGCAGTGACGAGATCCTGCCACTAAATAATCTCTAGGACAATGAAGCAGATGCAAAAATAGTCCACATAATAAACGTGAGATAAAAAGTAGGGCCATCACTCTGTATCTGCACTGCTGAGACTTCTACTCAGGGTTTTTAGCGCTCCCAAAGAAGGCACAGGATTCAGGCAACCACGCTGATTGGACAGCCACTGTTGTCCGGTAGCAACCCTTGTAATTTTTTTTATTTTTTGTTTTTAAGAATTAATTTCTTTTGAAATTAAAGCCTTTAGTCAGCCGAAGCAATTTAATGCTTGTGTGCGGCTCAATTTTGAACATTACCAGACTTTTAGAGAAGAAGAAATGTCTGGTAAAGGGAGGTACCAACCCGGGGATTCGATCCGGGGGGGGGGGGGGGTTGAGGGTTAAAGCGCCGCGGCAACTTGGTCATTAGCGGGGATTCGATCCGGGAAACCTCCGATCATCGTAGGGGCCGAAAGATTGTACCATAGCCGCTGAAGGAGCATGGTAGCCTCTCACTCTACCCTGGCCGGCAGTCCTGGCGGGGACCTACCCAAGGTCCCCTTTCTAGGGTTTCGACCAGATCCGCAAACCTGCAGCAACCAGGCTGAGCTCTCTCACAGCTCAGCCATGATGACCACAGACGTTAAAAGTCTGCACACAGACGTTACTGTATGAAAATACAACTATCATGGGCTGACCCATAATAACGGGCTTCAACATGTGAAAAAAGGTCTTGAGTACATATTCGTTGTATATTCCCAGGCAACGTCGCCTTCCTGTTACGAAATACCTGGTTGTTCATTTCACCGGCTGCACGGATACCAATGTGTGTGAAAGTGTCCGACACTTGCGACATCTGGAAATCTTGCTCTGTATATGAGTTCTCTTACTTGTTACAGAATCTCTATTGCAATGCTGCGAGTTCGTTGCCCACGGCGAATTGAACGTTCCGTTCCCATAAAGCAGCAATGATCCTCGCGACCCTTGCTACACAACGCGAAGCAGTTTTCTGGGATAACCCCACAGTCACCTACAATTTGTTGGATGCTTCCTGTAGCTAAGTAATTTGCTGCAATTAGTAATTGTTGCATGGTTTGAATCGAATTTCTACGCAGGATGTATCTTTCCAGTAATAGTGCTATACGCCAATGAGGAAAATAGTTTCAGCTTTCTGTAACAAAGCCTGAAATGTTATTCAGGATAGTGTTTCTATATGGGAACCAATTCGGCCTCGACGATCTCGGAGCTCTTGCCCATCCTGGATCTTCCCTCAGAGCTTCACTGCACTACCAACTTGGTATTTCAGGGTATTCCACAGCACACTTGGAAGATGCTCAACCTTAAGGGCTTGCCAGTTGTAAGGGGATTCTCAGACTACTGATGTGGCACTTACGTATGTATTTGAAGCTAAGTGGGTTACAAGACTACCACCGTTAAACCTTTTAGGGCTGCGGTATGCTCCTTCTAGGGTTAATAAAAATAGTTGTAACTTTTAACTTTGTCACGCACATACATGTGACTGGACACAGTGGACAGGGAAGGATAAAAAATCACCGACACCCCAACAAAAATAAAAGAAGAAAAAAAAACAAAGTAATAAAAGGGAAATAAATAAAATTAATAATATATTAGTGGCAATGAAAAATACTTAACATGCCTGCTCAAATAGTCCCTCTGCGATTCCTGGCCACGCCTCAAAGCACCGGAATTTTGTACTAAAACCACGTCCGATGGTCGATTCCACACACTTACCACTCTGAATGAGAAAAGAACTATCTACAGTTCAACGTGGCCTTAGGTTGTATCAATTTGAGAGGACGTTCCTTAATTACACTGTCAATTCGTTTTTCAAAGAAGCAACCATAATAATTTATATCGCATTGGAGATGTAAGAGAGAGTGCACGAGCAAAAGGTCACATTTAAGTTTGAGAGCGCTAGCAATCGCATTGTGATTCGACATTGTCAATACCCCACGAAGTGTGGGGACCAGAACAAGGACGCGTATTCCAACAACGGCCTGAAGTTTTTACCAATCTGAATCGGTGAACAAAAAATCCTTTTTTTGACCTCTGGTTTTTTTTTTGGTTTTTTTTTTGTATGAACACCCTATGACGAGTTATGAAAGTTCTGAATATTTCATCTTACCTTAGCCTTGGTAAATTATTTTTTAAATTTTTTTTATTATGATGCTGCATCGATTTCAGGCAACGTTACTTATTTTACGATAAAGTACATTGACTCTCTTTCGTGGACTCCAGCTTCACTGGTTACGAATTATATTACAAATTAAATGATATTAAAGGAAGTTCCCATTTGTTTATTTATTTTTTTGGCGATTAAAGATGACCTAAAATGGCGTTCGAAATATTCATACAAGCCAAAAACTAAAATTTGGGAGGAATATGCTTTGAAACATGGCTGAACTACATACATATGATTTTTTTTTGGATGCGTGCAGGCGCGCAAGTTCGGAATCAAGCCCTAACAAGACAGAAGCAATTTCGTACGAAGCGATGCGTTACTACGTGCCTGCAAGGTCAAAATTGCAGCAATCGTATAATTGGTGTTGCGTTTAAGATAACTGGACCAATTTTGACATCTCTGGTACATCATCCTGCGCCGCAGTGCGCATATAACTTTTTTTTTCACACGGACAACCGAATTCCAAGAAAATGAAAAGTTTCAATTTTTCTGATCTTTCCAAATTACGTGCCTCTCTCACTACGGCTAAACACATAACATCAGAAACCCGAAACGAAAAACTTATCCGGCCAACCAAAACCTGGCTAGCCAAAAACGTGATCCGGCTGACTACTGAGATCCGTACAGACCCTTCGGTTACGGTGGTCCGTGTATAAAAAAAAAAATTAAAAGAAAACTATATCGAGTTCAGCCGCAAGCAGCGACTCTGGTTAGGGCTAAAGAGTTCACTCGATCGAATCAGAGCAACGATGCTTGGATGCGAAAGGGGTAACGCTGTCGTTGCATCCTGTTCGAGTTGATATTGTCGGCAGGAGAAATGTTAATTCGTTGTTCAGAACAAACCTGGAACGATCCTGCTTTTCGCTTAAATATTCTTGTTTCAAAGCATGCGGTTTCCTTACTGCCTCAAAACTGGGCAGCAGCCGTGATTGATTGACTTATTTAGTTCTTCAATGCGTGCTTCAGGAGAACTGTTGAATTATTTCCAGATCGTTTTCCTCGATTGTTTGCCATGATTACTTGTTTTGTTTTAAGGGAGCACCAGGCCAAACTAGATTATCCGCCCCATGACGATGAGAGGGACAATTTAGCTGGTGCCATGTTGGCGTTACCAGCGTCGGGCAAGCATCGGAAGGAATTCAGAGTGCGAAGGTTTGGATGCATTGTTTCTGTAGTAGTTGCGACCCCCTGGTGAAATGCCCTCGCCAGCACAGGGAGCCGGCACGGAGGAAAAACAGTACAGAAAAAAGGGTGGAAACACCAGAATGCCAACTAAAAAGGCAATCGTCCATTTTCACTTTACATCAACTTTTGACTCTTTCTGCCATGTGTTTTTACCTTGGGGTGGGTTCGTTTTACCCAGAAAAATTCAGTTATTCTATAGATAACAAGATCACCGCCCCACATTTACTGGGGGCTGCTTGAGGAAGGGGGGGGGGGCCCAAAAAACCCCCCAACCCCCCCCCCCCCCCCCCATCAAACGGAAGAGAAACCAGGCCTCAACATTTTGTCAATTTTGATTAACAACTATCCACTTTTACTTGATGCGTTTCTGATCTAATAATGACATACGATACGTCTTTACAATCACTGAAGTTTCCCCTTGCGTACCGCTAAGTTTGCTTTATTCCAAAACTTACTGCATTTCTGGGTGCTAAAGAAATAATAAAAGTCGACAACGAAATAGCATTTTCAGCATGAATGAAATCGTCAGTCGTTATTCTCGCATCGTTCGCGTGTAGAACCGCAGTCAACGGTGTGCGCTCATTGGCCTCTGGCATGCAATGTGGTACTACAATGCTACTACACCACCAAAGAGGCAGCTGCATACGATGGCATCTCCGCCATCTACCGACAGAACGGCAAATTATAAGAGTAGCAGCCAAGCCCCGCTGAGATAGTAGCTGCGCCTGGAACGCAACGGCCAGCAGCGCGAACATACGATGCCATCTACCGACC